>MU405363.1:0-90213 GCA_022836615.1 Annulohypoxylon bovei var. microspora
AATTATTTAAAAAATCGGATAAAATTTTATTAATATAACATTAAAATGTTATTAACGTTTTATATAATTTAAAAAATATAATTAATTATTTAAAAATTTTAAATTAAATATAAAAAACAATTTTTTATTTATTTATTTTTATTTATAATTTATAAAATATAACTTTAATATTAATTTTAATTAATTATTTAATTTTATAAAAAAATTATAAAATTTCTTTAATTAATAATAATAAATAATAATTATGTATTAAAATAATATTAAAAACCTTATAATTTGTAACGGCGTTTAATTGTTATTATTCTTAAGGTATATTAACGGAATGGTTAATTAATGTTTTAATTATAAGGTTAATATATAAGGATTCTTTAAAAGAAATTATTTCGTGGCTTTTTTTCTTTTAATTTTTTATTTTAAATATTCTTATTAATAAAATATGTGGTCTTATCGTTGTATAAGCTTTATCTTGATTTAAGATTTATTTGTTATAATATAATATTTAAAGTTATTTATTTATTTTATTTTTTTAATTTAAAGGCTTGTTTTTGAAATTCCTTTTTTTCTTAAATATGTAAACGCTTACGTATTAATTTGATTTTTTTTAAATTGCGATATGTTTGAAGTTTTATTTTTAATTTATATTTAGTTTTTAAAAGTTTTTATTTTCTTAAATGAAATTCTTTATATTAATGGTTATAAGGTTTTACCTTTATTTATAATAAAATATTTTTTAATATTATTTATTTTATTATTAATTAATAATAATATTTAAATTATTAAATAAAGGTTTTAATAAAAATGTTAAGTTGTTTATTAATTAAGTTGGTTAATTAAAATTTGTTTTCGTTCCCTTAATTATATAATTTTAAATTAATAAATTTTTATTTACGGTTGAAAAAAAATCTTTAATTTTAAAAGAAACGTTAAAATTTTTAATAACTTAAAAAATCATTTAATTAATTACTTAATAATAAAATTAAAAGTTTATTTTTCCTTTTAAGAAAAAAGGGAAAAGAAAAGCTTTGTTTATTAATAAATTTTTTAATTAAAATAAATGTGTTTTTTAATTAAACTTATAATAAAGTTTTATTATTTTACCCTTAAGGTTTAATATAATAAAGGTAAATCCACTTTAAGTTATATTATTTATTATTTTAAATAAATTAATAACATTAAAAGATTAATTGTGGATTAATTTTTTTTTTTATTTTTTTTTTATTTTTTTTTTCTTGCTTTCCTTGCTTTCTTTTATACCCTTTATTTTTTTATTTTAATTTATACGTTATAAAATTTAATTATCTTTTTAATAAAATAAGATGATAAGTTTAAAAAATTAAATAACTTTCGGTACATCCTTAAAATATAATTAATAGTTTTATTTTTATTTTTATTAAAAATTTATATTAAAGATTTATATCTTTTATTAAATAATTTAAATCTTATATTCGAAAAATAAGAAGTAAATACGAGGAATAAGTTTTAAATTAATTAATAAAAATTTTTTAAAAAATATATTTAATTTACATAATTTTACTTATTTATTAAAAGCGAAGTTAAATTAATCCTTTAATTTTTTTTTATTAAAAATAATATTAATTAATATATTAAAATTAAATAAATATATAATTTATTAAAGTTATTATATAATAATTTTAACACCAAGGTTTAAATTAAAGATAATTTTTATAAATTTAATATATAATTAAACGAATAATTTTTTAAGTTTTACGCGCTTTTTATATTATTAATAAATAAAAAAAGAATTTCGATATTTAAGTGGAAAAAAAAATTAAACCGCCAGCTAACCGCCGATCTTTACACCCAAACACTTCATTATTACTTAAATAAAAAAATAAAATTTATTAAGTTTAAAAACCTTTATTTGGTATTAACTTAATAACGCGTCGAAGTTACTTAAAAAAAAGCTAACTTTATAACCTTTTAACCTTAACTTAAAGTTAAAGTTATTTTTAATATTATAAAAATAACTTTTACCGGTTTTAATACTTTTTATTTAATTATAAAAATCATAACCTAAATACGTATAAAAGAACCTTCTTAAATTTTTTTAATTCCCCATTAACGCAACGTTTTTATAACGTTTAACATAAACTTAATTTATTATTTTTATAAGTAAAAAGGTTATTTTTTTAATAATTACTTAACGCGTAACGTAAAAATTAAAACGATGGTTATTATTTTAAAAAAAAAAGTAATAAAATATAATAAAAACAATGTTAATTTAAAATCAAAAGAAAATAACGCTTAAATAAAGCTTTTAACTTAAGTTTTTTTTTATATATTTATTTATTAATATTTATTTTTATTAATTTTAATTTTTTAAACCTTATAATAAAAAAATTATAATTCGTAATTAATATATTAATTCGCTTATAAAGCGTAAGTGTAATAATAACGATATAAACGTTAATAAATATTAAAACATAAACGTATATAATCGTTAATTAATGAGATATATATTTAATAATAAATGTATAAAATTTTCTTACCATTTAATTTAATTAATTTATTATAATAAAAGATTTTAACGGATAAATTATTAATTAAATTAATGAAATAATTTATATTAACATTTAAATGTAAAGTAAGAATTTTTATAACGTATTTATTTTTTTAATAAACTTAAGGGACCGCTTTTAATTTTAAGTAATATTAAGGTTTAAATTTTTAACGGAACACGATATTATGTTAAATAATTAATATTAACGGTTAATTTTTTTTAAATTATTACCTTCCCACCATTATTACACTTTTAATATTACATTAAAACTTTCCACTTTTTAAAAAAACGTAAATAAAATTACATAAAAAGATATAAAACGTTATAACCGCTTTTAATTTCGTACTTTAAAAGAAAAGTAAATTATTATAATGTTTATATATTCCATAATAAACCTTATAATTAAAATAAACTAACAGTTTTTTATTATTATTTCGCTTTTTTTTTTTAACCTTTTATTAAACCTTTAATATATCTTGTATTATTATTTATTATAAATGTTTATTTAATTTTAAGTTTAACGTTTATTAAAAAAATATTATATTTTTAACGAAGCTTTAATATAACTTATAAATTATTAAACGCTTTTATTTTATTTTATTAAAAACTTAATTTAACTTTTAAAGAAAGGTTATAATAAAAAAATAACCTTATCCGGGAGCAAATTATAAAAAGGCTTCCCTTTTATTTACATAATTTAACCGAAGTATTCTTAAAGAAAAATAACAATTCGTTACCACTTTATTAACCCTTTAACCATAAAATAAATTTAAAAGAAAATATTAATTTTATTAAGTTACATTTTCTTTATAATATAAATATAAAATACTTATGGGCCTTGAAAAAATACTTATTAAATTACTTGCGTAAAAAATGGATTATATTTAATACGGTTAAATATAAATCCTTTATCCTTTTTATAAAAAAGTTAAGGAATGGTTTAAAATTTTATATTAATTATTAAAAATTAAACACTTATATTAAAAAAAATTATTACTTTTTCCTTTTAATTAATAAAATATTAAAAAAGATTTTTAAAATTAAAATCTTTATAAAATTTAATATTTATTAAGTTTTCCACCATATTAAAATAAACCCCGCTTTAAAAAACCTTACTACCTTTTAAACCCGTTTTAAATCGTACAAATACCGCGTACTTCCTTTTAAATTAAACAATAAGCTTAATACGTTTTAAAGGTATATTAACTAAGCCTTTTTTTCGTTTTTTAATAACTTTTATATAATATATATAAATGATATTTTAAACTATTTAAAAAACTTATTTTTTTATGAATATTACATGTAATAAATATTAAAACGCTTGCGTTTTATTAGCTTATAAGTTAATATTTAAAAAAGTAAATTTTCGGTTATAAAGATTAAATTCTTAAGGTTTATTATTTTTATTTTTAATATAATCGTTAATTAAGATAAGATTAAAATGATTTAAAATTAAAAAATATTTTCTTAAATTCAAGAATTTTAATCGTTTTTAAGCTTTTATAATTTTTATTAACAATTCATATCGGAATATAATTAAATCATAAAGTCTTTACATTTTCTTATTATTGCTTTACATTGGATTTAAATTAATAAATACATTAAAACATTTAAAACGTTAAAAACAACTTTAACCACTTTTTTAATTTTAAAGTACTTTTATAAAAATTAAAAGGTTAAATTAAAAATCAACGTTTTTAACAAGGTAATTTTTAAAGCTTTTTTATAATTAAATAAATTAAAAGATTAATATTTAATGGTTTTTTTTTTAAAATAATAATCCTTTTAAAATATAATTATTTTATTTATAATAAAGAGTTTCTTATTATTATAATAATAATAAAACTTTGGGAATATATGTTTATTTTATTAAATAATAAATTTAATATATTTATAAATTATTAATTATTATAATATTTCATTATTAAGAAAATATTAAACTTTCGTTAAATTAATTAAAATAAATATTTGTTTCGATTTAATTATAAGTTATATTATTATTTAAAAAAGGAAAATGTAATAATTAACGCTTTATTTTAAAAAATAATTAATTTAATTACTTAAAAAATAATTAAAGAATATAATTAATTTATTAATTTATTACCTTTTTTAATGTTCCATGATAGAATAAATCCCTTATAACCCTTAATTAATAAACCTTTAATAAACCTATTATCCCTTAACTTTTAATATATTTTAATTATAATAAAGGTTTTTAAGGAAAAATCATTTTAAGGTATCAAGTTAATTAACACCATTTTAATGGTTAATCGAAATGTTATTAAATTAAAAATGTAATGCGAATAAGTTAAAAAAGGAGAAAATAAGTATACTTTACGAAATAAATTATTACTTTTAAAAGAAAAATTAATAATTTTAAATAACGGGGAGTTTTGTACTAAGTTATATAATAAATTCCACCATCCTTTAAATTAAACACATTTAAGTTAAAATAAAATACATATAATAATATTAAAAAAATACTTATGGTTTAATATAAAAGTATTTATAAATTATTATTACGTTTATTATAAATAATGTTAAAGAAATTAAAATTTTAAAATTAAATTAATAAACTTATTTTAATTACTTTTTATTAACGAATAAATGTGGTAATATATTTCGATAAATTTTAAATTTATGTTTTTTAATTATAAAAGGTTTAATTTAATTTTAATAATTATTAATTAATTAAATAAAAGATCTTTTTTATTATTTATATATAAAATTTATATTATTATATAATTTATAAATTTATATTATAAGTATGTTTAATGTATTTATAAGATTTTTAAAATAATTATATTTAATAAAAATCTTTAATTTATAATTACCTTTTTAAACGAGTTAATTAAATTCACCGGGGTGGATCTTTATAAATTAATAATGGAACATTTATAATTTAATAATTAAATGGAAATTTTTAATTAATTTATTTAAATGAAATTACGATTTTTTATAAATTATTTTTAAAATAATTAATTGAAAATATTACTTTATTTAAATTTTACGTATGTTATTTAATTACATTTAAATATAAGGTTTTCTTTTATAAAAATAAAAATGGGATTTATTTTAAGGATAATTTTTAATTAATAAACTTACATTTATAAGTTTAAAACTTTTTAAAAAAAACTTAATTATATTATTATTTAATTATTAATAAAATGTTAAGCTTTTATTATATAATGAGCTTGCAAAAACCTTTTATTAACATAAGATTATTAAAACAAATAAGTTAATAAAAAGAAATAATTAATAAATTAAATAATAAATAATTAAATATATATTTATAAAGGTAATTAATAAATAAATTACTTCCATAATAATTTAAATTATTTAATAATAAGTTTTTTTAAAATGTTAACGAAGTTTCATTATAACATTTTTAAAATTAACTTATCTTTAAATATGAAAATTTACCGAGTTTTAAACGTAAATTAATTAATTAAAGCCTTAAATAATTTAATTTTAAAGTAAGTAATAAATCTTTTATTTTTAATGGAAATTAACGAGGAATAAAAATATGAAATATTTAAAATATTAAGTTTTAAACTTTTTAAAAGAAAGTTTTAATATAAAATGAATTAAATAAATTATAACCTTAATTTAATATAATACCCTTTTAAAGACTTTTTTAACGTATTAATTAAAATAAAAAACTTCCATAACTTATACCTTAAAGCCATTAATCCTTTAACTAAACTCCGGTAATGGATTAAAGCCATTACGAAAAATAAAATATTAAAAATAATAAATAAAAATAATTTACCTACTATAAAAAAAAAGAAATTAAAGGAATAAATTATAAACGTATTAATAAATAATTTATTTTTCCCATAAATTAAATTTTTTTCTAAAGGAAGAAATTATATAATAATACTTAATTATTATTACTTTTAAAATATATTAACGAAACGATTAATTAATATCCCAGCCATAAGGTTAATATATAAAAATTCTTTAAAAGAAATTATTTCGTAATTTCTTTTTTTTTAATTCTTTACTTTAAATATTCTCGTTAATAAAATATGTGGTCCCGTTATCGCATAAGTTTTATCTTAATTTAAAACTTGCTCGCCGTGACATAATTTATATAAAACCGAAAATTATTTTTTAATTTTTTTATAAATAATATTAATACTTTTTTTAAAAAATTATTAACCTTAATTCATCCCTTATTTAATAAACTTATTAAGGTTTTTTATAACATTAAAAACTTTTTTTTTAATATATTATATAAAAGTTTTTATAAAATCTTTTTTTTTTATTTTAATCATTTTTTTATAAATTAATTTTAATATTTAATTTTAACTTTAATAATAATAACATTATATTTTTATTATTTAAAATTTTTTTAATTTAATCTTTTAATTTATTAAATAATGTTTTTCGGATTTAATTAATTATAAACTTTTTTTTCTTTTTTAATATAATATTAATATTTTATATAATAACATTAAAAATTTAAATATTTTCACCGTTTTTTTTATATTAATAATTTTTTTTTAAGTTATAAATATTAAAAATATATTTTTTATTATATATTTAATTTTTTTGGTTTATAAACATTTTATTTTAATGTTATAAAATGTTTAAATAATATTTTAACCTTTTTTATATATTATTAAATTATATTTTTTTAAATTTATTTTAATTAACCTTTTCTTCGCTTTATAAGTAATATCGTTTTATTTTATTTATAATTTTCTTAATATTAAAAAAAATATAAAATTTAAAATAATATAATTTTATATATTTTTTTTATCATTTATATTAATCTTTATATATATAAACATATTAATTATATAAATTTTTTTATTTTTAATTAATTTTAATTTTTTTTTAAATAAATATATACGGTAATTTTATTTATTATATAAATTTTTTATTAAATGTTAAATATATTAAATATTTTAAATTTATAAATGTATTAATAAATTTTTATTTATTTAATAAAATTTTAATTAAAAAAAAATAATATATATTTTATTTAAAACTTTTTTAATATTTATAAATTTTAATATTAATTTTTAAATGTAATTTTATTTAAAAATTATTTATTTTTTAAATATTTTAATAATTCGTAATTATTTTTAATATTTTAATTATTTTAAACCTTTATAATAATTATTTATAATGTATTGTTTTTGTTATTGTAATTTAATTAAAGTATGGTTTAAAATGATAAGTAAGTTATTATAAGGTATTTTATTTTTATATAACGAATATATTTTTTTTTTAAATTTTTTAAATTTTTAATTTAATTTTTATTATATTTTTAATAAATTATTATTATTTTAATATAAATTATTTATTTAATTTATTATTATTTATTTAAAAGATATTATTATGTTTAAACTTTTAAAAATAATTTATAAATTATTAATTGTTAATTAATTAATTAATAAGGTAATTAATAAGAAATTAATAAATAATTAATAAGAAATTAATAAATAATTAATAAGTTTTTTAAAATTTAATTAATATTAATGAAATACTTTTAATTAATTAAATTTATTTACTTTTTTAATTAAATATATCCTTTTTTAAAATTTATTTTTTAATTATTTATAAACGTAATAACTTTTTTAAGTTACTTTTTTAATTAATCATTTTTTAAATCATGTATTAAATTATTTTTAAATTATTTTTCACGCGTATAAAAGCCATTTTTTTAAAGGTTAATTAATCACCCATTTTATTTAATTATATAAAAACGAATTAATTTAAATTAAAAATTAAGTTTTTAAAATTATATAAACCTTTAAAATCATGTAAAGTTAATGATTAAAATTAAGGTTAAAAATAAAAATAAAATTAAAATTAAGATTTAAAGGTTTAAAAGGCGGTAAAAGTTTTTTATATAAAAATGTGTTTTTTTTATTAAAAAATTAATAAGTTATTTAATTTATTATTTAATTAATAAATAAATTAATTAATAAATTAATTAATAAATTAATTAATAAATTAATTAATTAATTAATTAATTAATTAATTAATTATTAAATTAATTAATTTTTTAATTAATTTTTTAATTAAAATTTTAATTAAAGTTTTAATTAATTAATTTATTAATAAATTAATTAAATATTTAATTAAATATATAATTAAATATTTAATTATTTATTTAATTAATTAATTAATAAATTAATTATTTAATTAATTTATTAATTAACTTTTAAATTAACTTTTTAATTAAAATTTTAATTAATTAATTAATTATTAAGTTAAAAATAAATTAATTAAATAAGTGATAATATTTTTCGAATAAATTTTATTTTTTTTCCACTTTATTACCTTTTTTTCCTACCTTATTTTTTACCTTTTTTTTATCCCGTTTTTTACCTCGTTTTTTATCCCTTTTTTCCCCCATTTTCCACCCTTTTTATTAAACCTTTTCTTAATTAATAACTTTTTATAAAAAAAAAATTTTATAAATTTTTTTTTTTTAATCTTTATAACTTTAAGAAAACAAAAACGCTTTAAAGTTTACAAAGGTCGCGTTTTCCCGGACATTATAAAAAGTTATATTAAATAAAAAAAAAACCGTAAAAATTTTAATTATTATAATGGTTAAAATTTTATAATTTATTTTATTTATAACCGTGTTTTTATTTTTATTAAATTTTAGTTTTTATTTTTAAATAATTATTATATTAATAAAATTAATAACTTTTTAATTAAATATTTTTTCGTATTAAATAATTATAAAATGGTTTTTTTTTTATAATTTAATATTTTTTTTATTTTAATTATTACGTTATTAAGTTTAACCATTTATTTATTATAATTTTTTTTATTTAATTTTTTTATTATAAAAACGTTTTTTAATTTATTATTTAATTTCGCGTTAATATAATTAATTTTTTTTTAATGTAATTTATTAATTAAAGTTAATTTATTTTCGAAATTAATAAAAAAATTACCGAAGTATTAAAAAGCATTTTAACGCATTTTAATTAAGTTTTAATAAACGGTTTAAATCGATTATTTATTTTTAAATTTTTCGATTAAAATTTAAATAAAAGTTTAATTATTATATTTTTTATTAAGTTTTTTTATATTAAATTATTATATTAAACGTTGCCATTTTTTAACCGGGATCGAAAATATAATTTTTAAACATTTATTTTTTTCCGATTTAAAATATATTAAATTTTTTAAAATAAAAAAATTTAATATAACCACGTATATTAAAAAAAAAATTTATTTATTAATTTAAATTAAACATTTATTTTTAATTAAAACCATTTCTTCGATTTCGTAAAACGAATTAAAGTTATTTAATAAATTAATTATAAAATTATTAAAAAAATTATTAAAAAGTTTATATATATTTAAATCGTGTTAATAAAAAACGATAAATATTATAAAGTTTTAATCGTTTATTATTTAAAAAATATTTATATATTAAATTATCGTTTAACGCGATAAACGTTTTTTTAAAAACTTTTATTAATTAAAAAATATAATAATTTTTATAAATAACGATAAATTTATATTATATAAAGTTAAAAATAAAATTATTTTCATTAAAAAAAATAATTTTTTATTTTTAAAATTATAATATTTATATTTAAAAATATAAATTAAATTAATTAATATAAAAACTTTTTTTATACGTGTTTTAATAATTTTAATAATTTATTTAAAATTATTAATAATTTTATTATAAAAATTTACGTTTATTACGTTTATAATTATAATATAAATTCGCGTTAATTTTTATTTTAATTAATTTTCCGGGTTTTCGATTCGTAATAATAAATAAATTATTTTAAAAATTAAAATTTATTATTTAATTAATTAAAAAACTTTATTTATAAAACGATGTATTTAATTAATTATTATAAATATATTTTTTTAACGTTAAAAATATAAAATTACCGCGATAAAAATTTTTTAATAAAAACCATAAAAAAAAAATTATATTAAAACTTTTCCCGTATAATTATTTTCGTTAAATTCGGGTAAAATATATAATTCGTTATTATTTAAGTTTTGTCCCGATTTAAAACTTATTCGCCGTAACATTACTTAAATTTAATAAAAGTAATGTTTAAATTTAACGAAAATAATTAAACGGGAAAAATTTTAATAAATTTTTTTTTTTTTATTTAATTTTAAAAAAAATATTATATCGTTTTATTTTATAAAATAAAAATTTAAAAATTTCTTAAATAAAAAAAAGCGTTAAAATTTTATAACTTTTATTTAATTAAATGTTTTTATTATAAAAGTAAATTAATATTATAAATGTTATATACGTTAAAGCTTTTAATTAATTAAATTAAAAAATTCTTATTTTCGAAATAAATAAAAACTTTTCGCGCACGGATTAATTTAAAAACATTGGATTATTTAAATTATTTATTTAATTGTTTATTTTCTTTTAAACCCTTTCAATTTAACGCGAAGTTACCCGTTCGGGTAGCATAATATCCCGAGTTTAACCGGAGGTCGATGGTTCGATTCTTCGATCTCCCGTTTTTTTTTCTTTTCTCATCCGGCGAAACCACACACCACCACGGTTCGCGCACCCGTTTAACCACCCTTTAAGCCTCCCCTTTAGCCACCCGTGCTGCCACCCGTTTAACCGCCCGTTGAACCACCCGTAACCACCCCGTAAACCACCTCTTAAGCCACCCGTATATCCCCCGTTAAACCACCCGTTGAACCACCCTTTGAACCACCCGTACGACCCCTTGTCTAGCCATTCGTAGCCACCCGCAGCTACCTTTTTAACCCCTGGCTTAACCATCCTTTTAACCACCCGTGTAACCCCCGTTGAACCCCCGGCTTAACCACCCGTTAAGCCTTCCGTCACCCGTTAAACCACCTTTTATACCACCCTTTATACCACCCTTTAAGCCTCTTATTTAATCACCCGTGGCCACCCGTAGCCACTTTTTTAACGCTTTAATCACTTTTTTAAAGGTTATTAAATCTTTTAAATTAAAGATTTTTTTTTATTTAAATAATTTATATTAAAAATTAACATTAATTAAACGGAAACGAATTAATTATATAATCATTTTAAATAATTATTTTTATTAATTTAATTAATCCGTGCGTAAAAATTAACTTTTAATAAATTTTTCGTTTTTAAAAAATTAAATTTTATTAAAAACCACTTTTTCGCGAATAAATCATTTTAAAAATTAAAATTTATTATTTAATTAATTAAAAAACTTTATTTTAAAAACGATACATTTAATTAATCGTTATAAATATAACGGCGTTTTTAAATATATTCCTTTTTTAATAAAACTTTTTTTATAAATACATTTAATTAAATTATAAAAAAGCTTAATTTAATTAATTAAATTATAAATAACGGCGGAATAATTTTACGAGCCACGGGATTTAATTAATTTAAAAAACGGTTTTAATTAAACTTAAAGTATTTACGCCATTTAAATGGTTTTAAAATCGGGTTATTATAACATTTAATTAAAAGCCTTTTAATGTTTAAATTTAACGAAGGTAATTAAACGAATATAACTTTAATGTGTTTTTTTTTTTTTTTATAATTTATTTTTATTAAAAATCTTTTATCGCGATAATTTTATATTTTTAACGTTAAAAGTTCGTAAACTTTATTATTTCTTTAAAAGTTAATATGTTTATAACGATTAATTAAATGTATCGTTTTGCGGGTAAAATTATTTTAAAACTTTTAATTAATTAAATTAATCGATTTTAATTTTTGAAATGGCTTATTTACGAAAAAGTGGTTTTCGATAAAATTTAATTTTTTAAAAACGAAAAGTTTATTAAAAGTTAGTTTTCACGCACGGACCAATGAATGGCAGCGATGAATGGATTATTTAAAATACTTATGTAATTAACTTAATATACATAAAAAAGACCTTTAAGCTAAGTGATTAAGTAACTTTTAAAAGGGTGGCCAAGGTGTTAAAAAGGTAACTACGGGTGGTTGAACGGGTGGTAAAATGGGTGGTTTAATGGGGTTTAAACGGGGGTTTTAACGGGTGGTTAAAAGGGTAGTTAATTGGGTGGTTCATTTGGGGGTGGTTTTACGGGAGGCTTAAGGGGTGGATTGACGGGTGGTTAATTGGGTGTTTAAATCGGGGGAGGCTACGGGGGATATAATGGGTGGTTTGATCGGGGGTTTAATAGGGATTCAACGAGACGGGTGGCTAAACGGGTGTGTGGTTTAACGGGTGGTTAAAGGGGAGATTTAACGGGTGGAAAGACCTGTGGTTAGATTTGTGGTTAGACTTGTGGTTTAATGGGGGTTATATGGGTGGTTAGAAAGGTGGCTACGGGTGGCTACGGGTGGTTTAAGGAGTGGTTTATCGGGGGTGGTTAGGTAGATCGGTGGTTAGACCGGGGTTTAAACGGGTGGCTTAATAGGTTAACGGGAGGCTGAACGGGTGTTTAGATCGGGGGAGGCTACGGGGGTTAGATGGGTGGTTAAACGGGTGGCTACACAGGTGGCTTAGGGGTTTGATAAGGGGTGGCTTAAGGGTTCGATAAGGGGTGGCTTACGGGGTGGTTAGATGGATGCGCGAACCGCTAGCCGGATGGTGGTAAGCTGTTTCGTCGCATGGTAAAAGAACCAAAAGTAGGAAATCGAGGAATCGAACCATCGACCTCCGGCTAAACTCGGGATATTGTGCCACCCGAACGGGTGGCCTCGCGTTTTTTTTTTTCTCCATGGTCCATCCTTATCAAAAATCTCCTATCGCGGTAATCCCGTATCTCCGGCGCTAAACTGGAGGGCCCCCAATTAGGTGCCACAATAGCCCGATTTTAAGACCACTTGAGTGGCGTAAATACCCTGAGTTTAGCCGAAACCGCTTTTTTAACCAATGAGGTCTCGTGGCTTGCGGTAGGTTCCGCGGCTTGCGATTTAATTGGTTAAGTTAAGCTTTCTTATAACCTGATTGGATATATTTATAAAAAGGGTTTTATTAAAAGGGGAGCATGTTTAAGGAAGTTGTTATGTTTATAATGATTAATTAAGTGTATTATTTTTAAGATAAAGCTTTTTAATTAATTAAACAATAGATCTCGACTTTCGAAGTGGTTTGTTTACGAAAAGGTGGTTTTCGATAAGATTTAATTTTTCGAAAATAAAAAACTTATTAAAAGCTAGCTTTTACGCACAAACCAATTAAATTAACAAAAACGATTACTTAAGGCAATTACGTAATTAACTCATTTCAATTTAGTTAACCTTAATCTTTAACATAGATTATATAAATAAAAAAAAGACCCCTAATCTAAGGGATTTAGCAACCCTCGGGAAAATAGCTAAGACGTTAGAAAGATGGTTACAAGTGGCCACGGGTGGCTAAACGGGTAGCAAGACGGGTGGTTCGTCGGGGGGTGGTTCAACGGGAGGCTTAAGGGGTGGTATAAGGGGTGGTTCAACGGGTGACGGGGGGCTTAACGGGTGGTTAGGCCGGAGGCTCAACGGGGGCTACACGGGTGGTTAGAAGGATGGTTAAGCCGAGGGTTAAAAGGGTGGCTGCGGGTGGCTGCGGGTGGCTGGACAGGGGGTCGTACGGGTGGTTCAAAGGGTGGTTCAACGGGGGATACACGGGTGGTTAAAGGGGTGGCTTAACAGGTGGCTAGACGGGTGGCTTCACGGGTGGCTTAAGAGGTGGTATAAGGGGTGGTCAGACCGGTGGGTGGTTAGATGGGAGGCTCAACGGGGTGGCTCAACGGGGGTTCAACAGGTGGTTACACCAGGGGTTGAACCGGTGGTTTAAAGGGTGGCTAAAGGGGAGGCCCGGCGGGTGGCATAAGGGTGCGCGAACCGCCAGCCGGATGGTAGTGAGTTGTTTCGTCGCATGGTAAAAGAATTAAAAGTGGGAGATCGAAGAATCGAACCATCGACCCCCGGCTAAACTCAGGATAGAAAATAAACAATTAGGTAAGCAGCTTAGATAATCCAGTGTCCCCCAAGTTGGTCCGTGCGCGAGAAGCTCTTGCCCATTTCGAAAACAAGAATCCCTTGGTTTAATTGGTTGAAAGCTTTAGCGTGTACAATATTTACAGTATTGATCCACTTTTAAAATAGAAACATCCAATCAAACAAAGGCTACAAGGTCTTAGCGCTCTTTCCTATTTAGGAAATTTTCAAATTTTTGCCCTGTAAAATGAAGCGACACAATACCCCTCTTAAAATCGGGCAAAGTGTGTAAACCCCGTTATCTCCAGAGAGGCCGATATGTCCACAACGATTGATTGGGTGCATTCTCTCAGCGGTGGGGCCTTTCAACCAATCAAATCCACAGGTCTCAGCTTTCGAGGTGGCCCGTTCGCGAGAAGGTGGTTTTCGACAAGATTCAGTTTTTCAGAAACGAAAAGCTTGTCAAAAGCTGGCTCTCGCGCACGGACCAGATGGGTGGCAGCGACGAATTGATTACCTAAGGCAATTACGTAATCGACTCCATTTAGTTCAGTTGGCCCTGATCTTCAACACAGGTTATATAAGTAAAAAAAGACCCCTGATCTGAAAAGGTGGCCGAGGCGTTAGAAAGGTGGTTACGGGTGGCCACGGGTGGCTGAACGGGTGGCTCAACGGGAGGGTTAAGGGGTGATATAAGGGGTGGTTAAACGGGAGGCTCAACCGCTGGGTAGACGGGGTGGTTCAACGGGTGGTGAACCAGGGATTGAACGGGTGGCTAAGCGGGTGGCTCAACGGGGGATACACGGGTGGTTAGACGGGTGGCAAGAGGGGTGGGTAGACGGGACGGGTGGTTCGCGGGGGGTTTATCGGGGGTGATACAACGGGGGTGGTTAGGTAGACGGGTGGCTAATCGGGTGTTTAGATCGGGGGAGGCTACGGGGGATGCAACGGGTGGTTCGACCGGGGGTTCAACAGGGATTCAACGGGACGGGTGGCTAAACGGGTGTGTGGTTCAACGGGTGGCTAAAGGGGAGACTCAACGGGTGGAAAGACCCGTGGTTTGAAGGGTGGCTAAACGGGAGGTCCGGCGGGTGGCTTAGGGGTTCGATAAGGGGTGGCTTACGGGGTGGTTCAACGGGCGGTTAGACGGGTGGCAGCACGGGTGGCTAAAGGGGAGGCTTAAAGGGTGGTTAAATGGGTGCGCGAACTGTGGTGGTGAGTGGTTTTGTCGCATGGTAAAAGAATTAAAATTGGGAGATCGAGGAATCGAACCATCGACTTCCGGCTAAACTCGGGATATTGTGCCACCCGAACGGGTGGCCTCGCGTAAATTTAAGGCACGAAGTACTTGCTTAGCGAGGGATAAGCCACTACCTACCTATGGCTGCAATATATCTTACCCTTTTAAGCAGTATTTACACTCCAATATTTTTTTGGCATAGTCTCACCTATGGGCCTCCATAATTGATCCCCACTTTCGTGTGACAATTAAACTCGGGCACTTAAGGCATACTTTCGTTAAGATCGGGTTTTAAACATGGCGGAAATCCGTAGCCGCTTGTTGCGCCCTCGTCAAACGTAGATTCTCCTGGCCAAACCAATATGGCCTCAGATCTGCGATCGAACTTTCCAACTCGGTGTACGTGTCCCCCAACGTAAGGATGACCCTCCCGTTCCACCTCTCTTGATCTCCTCCTAGCCACAGATCGTCACTGCTCTCCTTCCCGTATACCTCGACCCTCCGGTCTTGCTTCGCTGTGGCGGCGTACACCAGCGCGCGGCCTACAAAACTCGCCTCACTAGTTGGTAGACCCATCGCCACGATGGGCGCGGCGAGATGCGGCGGCAGAAGGTTGGTTATCGTTGCTGCCGGCGCGACGCCGTTGATGGTGATACCCTCTTGTGAGAGCATCGTCGACCGCAGCGACCGCACCAAGCCTACCAGCGCGAACTTGGTCGCCGTGTAGACTGGCAGCGACTGCTCCGGCGCGTAGGCCACGGCGCTGATGGTGATGACGACGCTGCCCTCGCTTACCCCGTGGGCGCCCATGCTCCTCCTCGCGAGCGTCAGGGTGTGGAGGACGCCGATGAGGTTGACGTCTACCAGGCTCGCGTAACTAGGCTCCTGGCCTTCTCCGACGGACTCGTGCGCGAAGTAGTCGTGCGGCTCCCCCGCGCCGGCGTTGGCGAAGACTATGTCCACCCGTCCGATCGCGTTGTAGGCGGCGAGCTGCTCGGCCCACGAGGTGACGTCGCAATGGTGGAAGTGGAAGGCCTCCCAGCTCTGCCAGGGCTCGGCATCCCCGGGATCGGCGCCGCTGGGCTCGCTAATGTCGAGTACGTGGACGGTGGCGTTCTTGGAGAGTAGGATTTTGGCTGCCGCGAACCCGATCCCTGACGCGCCGCCTAGACGCGTATTTATGATTAGCTAGCGGTAGGTGTACGTGTTCGTGGCGTCTCCGGGCCGTACCTGTGATTAGCGCCACCTTGTCCGTGAGATCCGGGATCGAGTCCTCGTCTATCCTTAGCGATGTCATGTCTGCGTATCGGGAACGTTGTTCGTCGTACAGTCTACGTCTTAGGGATTGGTGACGCTCTCAGGTCTGACATCCTAATATAAGACGTTGCGAGCTTAGGAGTTGGATCGCAGTCATTCGTATGATCTCGGCGATTTCCTAATCTGGCTGAGCTAGCTATTTAAACGACCTTGCATATGTGCAGGCCGGGAGATGTACATCGTCCTTCGACTTAGTTTCCTACGTTTCTTATGCTACTGTATGTATTACATTGCCCCCAAAGTATCCGTGAAGTCGCTCATTACTTTATATTCGCAACTGCTACTCCTTGCTCCCCTAGCCTTCCGCTCCTACGTATCTCTCACTAGTTTACCTGCTTCGCTCTCACGTTGAGATGCGGTTTCGACCATAGTGTGTACATGCGCGAGTCCCTGTGCCAGTCGAGATCCGGATCTGCGAGCTCAAGGTCGAAGTTCAAGATCAGCTTGGCCAAGATTTGACGCATCTCCATCCAACCCAAGCTATGGTCGAGAGATACCTTGTTAGCTATCTCGCGAGGAGTCATAGAGGTTTTGCGTTAGGGACTTACCTCTTCCCAAGACAGCCTCTCGCTCCCAGGCTAAACGGTTGGCTAGCTTCGAGGTCGTCCTCCCGACGATCGTCGAGCCACCGCCCTGGGTCGAACAGGAAAGGATCTGCGAAATTTGTCGGGTCAAGGCTTGCCGCGACGGGGTTGGTTGCGACTATGGTCTTATCCTGTCGTGTCAGCTCGTTTTCGTTACCATCCAGACTGGTCGAGGTGCTCGCCGTCGGAACATCTCTAAAGCGGAATCTTGACTTACCCCGGCCGGGAGGAGTTGCCCGTCGACCGTTTCCCCTCCCTCCGGCACCTCTCTCGGGAGACCTAGAGGTAGCGGAGCGTAGATGCGCATCGCCTCTTTGCAGACGGCGTTCAGGTACGCCAGGTCGCGGGTGGTCGCCTCGTTGATCTCGTCTGCCGGCTCGAAGGCCCGTCGGATTTCGGAAGCCAACCTTCCGTAGGCGACTGGGTTCTTGAGGAGATAGTAGGTCGCCGTAGAGAGGACTGTGGATGTCGTCTCGCTGCCCGCTAGTACGAAATCTGAGACGTGCGCGGCCAGCTCTACGTCCGAGACTTTGTGCTGGTGCTTGTAGTCCGGGTCCGGGTCGGCCCGGGTCCGCTGCTCGAGGATACGCGTGAGGAAGTCTTTCCGAGTGCTCGGACGAGAGACTCTTCTGTCGGAAGACGGGGACGCTTCTTTTAGCCCTTACTCGCAACAAAGTAGTCTGCCGCGCCTTCTGTAGCGAGGAGTCTCGAAAACTCACCTTTCGACTAGCTTGATAGCTAGCTCCTCATTCTTGTTCGTGTCGTCGATGAGCGCCGCTATCTGCCTGTGCATGACGAGCTTGACGATGCTGGCCAGCGTCGGAAAGCGCTTGAACGAGTCCACGAGAGCGCCTTTGGTTAGAGCTCCCGTCGTGATGGTAATCCAAGGATGGCGTTCTTCTTTTGTCGGTTTCGTGGTCGGTTAGCTTCGACGTATCGATATCCTAGACTTCCGCAACTCCGCCTACCCGTCGGGAAGAAGGGAAGAGAGAGAAATGGTTCAATATCACTACTTACCTTTTTCCAGCGCGCTAAAAGTCTCGCCGAACGCCAGGTTCCCTATGATATCAAACGCCATCCGTTCGTATAAGTCCGCGATGTCCACACGCTGGCCGACTTTCGCCATCATAAGACGCACAAACCGGTCCACGCTATCTGCGACCAGTTCTTCTTGCTCTAAGAGGCTCGAGTTACTGAAGGCGTGCGACAAGAGTCTCCGCATCTGCGCGTGAATTGCGGGATCGCGTTCCGATACGATCGAGTGGACTCCCTTCGCCGCAAAACTGCCCCCCTCGTAAAAGATGGACTTCGGGAAGGTTTCGTGTCCGGGGCGAAAGCCGTAGATGTCGCGAAAGGACTGTGCCGTGTTGAAAGAGAGCTCGTTGGGCGCTACGCGGACGACAGGACCTGGCTTCTGCGTTGGTTCAACATGTCTACGAGCTGTTTCGCTCTCAGGGGTTGAGATAAAAGGGGAACTTCGTCGAGACTGTTCTTACCATAACGGCGATGAAGACGCAATATCTCGTAGGGTTGCCTCCCTCCGAGGAAGCCTATGGAAAATGGCGCCTGGACATCGAGGACCAGAATATGAGCCCGCAACTCTTGCACCTCTTCTTAACATTACTCTCCGGCCTTATGAAAACACGTACATTGCTACAAGCTGCCAATTTTGGCCCCGGGAACCGGCTTAGCGGGTGGAAGTACACATTGTATATTCCGTTGTAGACGACCTGCCAGAAATATTATATTATTAACCCTCGACACTAGAGGGTAGGATTCGTAGCGGCGCACCTTGGCGATGATGGCTACTGCGAGTAAAACCCAGAGGTTCGGACCCGTCCACACTACGGCGTGGAGTGTAGCGGGTCCGGAGTTGTCTATACTAAACATGCTGCGACGGCGTGCAGTTGAAGGCTAGGTACCTAGCTACGGTCCCGGCGTGTAGCTACAGAGTTGCAAGCCGCGGGTTGAGCGAACTGATCACCTCTCTCGTTGCAATCTTTAAATCCTCTAAGAATTTGCTAGTCCTAGCAACATGCATACAGCATTCAAGGGTAATGGTTTTTTTTTTCCCCAGTACGGATAAGCTTGAGGCGTTGATCTAGAGGAAGAAAGGCAAAGACATTCAGAAAACACACAATCGTTACCCTCGAATGCTGTATATATCTCTGGAGTATGATATCCTTCAGATGGGGTACCTAGCCGCCCGTTCATCTTACTTGCCAAATTTGGTGATATGAAGCACAGATCAGCCTGCCGCAGAAAGGCGCAGGCTGTAACTAACCTAACCGACGGTGGGCCATTTCACAACAACCGCCAAACCGCCAATTGAATTTACCTACAGTGCGTTTTGTGGCTTACACTGTATTTACACTGTATTTACCCCTGTACGCTTAGGGGGCTTAGGGGCTACAATTATAAGGCCTTTAGCGCATACTGTTTTTCAACCAATCAGATTGCGTATGTAAGTGAATACTTACACTTTAATCAATTGTGCCCGCGCTTATACTTACTTAATTAATCTAAGTTTAAATTCATTTGAAAGCGCTTTTAAAGACCTATTCAATAATGTAATTTTGTTATTATGAACCGTGTTTTGAGGCTGGAAAATGGATCTGAAAAGTTGAAAAGCTGGCACGTATTATAAGTAAATACAAAAAGTTATTGAATTCGGGGTCATATGACTAGACTAACACGGACCATCCAATGACTAATGTTGTGTGCACGGCCCACTACTCCGGCTCATATTCGTCACGTGGTCACCCTTAGCTGAATATTCTTTGTATTTACTCAAGGTATGCGCCAGTTTTCAACCTTTTACACCCACTTAATTAGATGCGCATAGAGTTTAAAACAGTATAATTAATTGCATTCAATTAGATATTAAACGCGCTTTCAAAAGACCTTAAGAACAGCTTCATTGAGTAAGTATTAGCGGCAGCGCAATTGATTAAAGTGTAAGTATTTACTTGCATGCGCAATCTGATTGGTTGAAAAACAGTATGCGCTAAAGGCCTTATAATTGTAGCCCCTAAGCCCCCTAAGCGTACAGGGGTAAATACAGTGTAAATACAGTGTAAGCCACAAAACGCACTGTAGGTAAATTCAATTGGCGGTTTGGCGGTTTTCTTCACTTGGACCGGGGTATAACCCCTGACACCTCTACCCCTACTATCGAAATTTATAATCTAAGACGTTTTAGGAAGTGGCCGAATAAGCTTGCTACGGTTACTTAGCCAAAATCTGACTGGACAGATGCGGGTCGTAGCCTCGGAATATCTGCCGTCTGCCGCCTGACGTGAGCCTATACGCCGGCTTATCTGCCGTCCAACGTAAGCCCGATAGCTCTCCTGCACACGCCTAGGCGTCTGCCCATCGTCTCGCTCCCTAGCCGCCTCCCTGCCTCCTGCAGCGCGCTTACGAGCCCGAGCAGGCGGTCCAGTCCGACTTGCAGCAGTACGCGTACGACCGCGATGTATTCCGTCTCGCTCTCGAGCCGGTACGCACCTACCACAGCGGCCGGAGCCTCACCAACACTAGAGTGGTTTGCCGTCGGAGATGAGGCTCCCGCCGCGCAGCGGGACGAGAGCGCCGACGTGGCGCGGCAGCACAGGTCAGCGAGCCTGCTCACGAGAAAGGTAAGGATTATCATGTGATCGACCCGCGAGGCGCAGGAGGCGCAGGCTAGCATGCCCTCGGCCTGGCGCAGCACCTTGCGGTGCGCTACGAGGATGCCGTCTACGTGGAGGTGCGCGCGGGTAGGCTCGCCGAGCAGCTCGAGCTCGTCCATCAGAACGACCGCGCAGTGTAGGCACTGGCAGTCGGATCCGCCGGGCCGTGGCGCGCCTGCCCCGCCCTGGGTCTGCGTCTGGCCGGAGAATAGGGGCTGGGATTGCGGCAACCTCGACTGCGAACGCGGGGTGCAGCTCGCGGCCGGTTCGCTGGCGCCCGAGTATATTCCCGGATGTTCCGAGCCGCGGAAGAGTGAATGCCCCTGCGCACCCATTATCTGTTCGGTTGTTGGCCGTCCGCTCTGGACCTCGCAGTCTCCTACCAAGGTGAATGCCGAATATCGCGTGAATTCTTGGTCGAGCGGAAAATGGGAAAAGTCTATGCCGTCCGGGTAGCCCCCCTGAGACTCGTGGATCCACTCGTGGGCGGCGCGACTTGTGGAGGCTGACGATGCCGGTCTCCCGGGGTTCTCTGTCGGCGACGGCGTGAGAAGCTCGAGCGGGTCAGACCGCGGCTCCGTATCCGCGAAGTCGGGTGCCTCGTCGCTCGGTACGGCGCTGCTGCGTCGAGGGGGGTACGTGCACTTCCTGCTTTGCGCCTGGCATCGGCTACAACCCTCGCCACGGCGCTCGCCTGTGCAACGCACCTTCTGCGCCCTACACTGAGAGCAAGCTACTGGCCTCTCTGTCTTGGCTGTCACGGGGTCGAAGGTGTGTGGGCGTTTGCATAGGAGCACGTTGCGGCCGTCGCTATCAGACACGGGCTTCCAGCTGGCGAACATGGTTTCTGTACAAGGTAGTAGTTTAATCACTGTCGTGCATTCGTTCATTCGTGCGTTCGGTGATATCCAATTCTGCGCGAGCCGAATATACATATGTAAGGGTCTCGAACCCCCCCCCCCCTATTTCATTATAGGATCTATAATTCCAACCTTATTCCAACTTTATTTCCAACTCCATCCTTACCACGGTTCTACTATGCTGGTTCCAAGTTTGGTTGGTTACACGGCAGCATTACCAGATGCTGGCTTGGCTGGACGTATACGATGGTACCGTCCACGGTCTTACAAGATCAGTCGGTCCGACTTGTACTAAAGACCTTTGAATGCGCATGTGCTTATATGTAGGTACTTTACCGAATGGTACGCCTGTACGACGTGCGCACTGCGCAGGGGTGGGAATGTCGTCTCTGCGGCGCAGTCCAACCAACCCCCCGACGCCACATCTAGACAGATTAGTCGTCGGATCCGGTCGATCGGCAATCCCACAAAAGCCTTCGATGTTCATATCACTTCGTTCTCTTCATACCTAGTAACTTGCTATAATTTGCTCCACATAGCAGACTGGAAGATACCAGCTCTGACTCTAATCCTTACCTACTTTTCACTGTGACCGAACTAGCCCAAGATGGTCAAGTTAGACTTCGACCTCGAGCGGGATGTGCCTGAGCTCACGGGCAAGGTCATCCTAATCACCGGTGGTAAGCGTAGCCTTCCGTATTATTTATGGTAACAAGGTACTTACTGCTTTTATATGCTAGGCACAAACGGACTCGGTGCTGCTGCGGCTTCGATGCTGGCGAGCCGAAATCCTGCTAAGATTTATATTACCGGGCGTAGCGAGTCCTCGGCTCGCCGCGTTATCGATGGCATAAAATCTACTGGTTCGAGCACCGAGATAGTTTGGATACGATGCGATCACACGGATCTGGCGACCGTCAGGGAAGCCGCAGAGGCCATCTCCGCTAAGGAATCCCGCCTCGACGTGCTCATGGCTAACGCCGGCGTTATGGCGCTGCCGCCCGGTCTCACCAAGGACGGATACGAGATGCACTTCGGGATCAACCACATCGCGCACGCCCTTCTGATCCGCAAGCTGCTCGGACTGCTGCGGAAGACGGCCGAGGAGCACGGCGAGGCGCGCATCATCCCCATCTCCAGCCTGGCCCTCGTCCTGGCGCCGCGAGGACACGGTATCGTTTTCGATGATCTCAGGACGACCCAGGCGTACTGGCTCCTCGGAAAGTGGCAGCGGTACGCCCAGAGCAAGCTGGCCAACTTACTCTATGGCCGCGAACTCGCCCGCCGGTACCCTGAGATTCTTACGTTGGTAGTCGACCCGGGCCCGAGCAACACGGGTCTGGTGTCGAGCCTCGGGATTTTGGACAAGGTGATCGTACATCTGGGAAACATAAACAAGTTCCTCGACGACGATCAAGGCCACTGGAACCAGGTATGGGCTGTCGGCGTGCCTAAGGATCAAGCGAAGCAGGGAGAGTTTTATGAGCCGGTCGGTAAGCCGACTCAGGCGTACACGCATTGGTGTCTGGATCAGAAGCTGGCGGAGAGGCTGTGGGACTGGACGGAGGAGGAGATTAAGCCCTGGTTAACGTAGCGTAAAGGAGAGTATCACGTATATCGGATGATTTTAATTCCTTTTACTAAGATTGTGGACAGAAGTTTCGCACATCAGCCATGTTCTTTACCTAGGTAGTGCGTAATCAAAAAGGAATAAGTAAACACTGTGTTAGCCTTAGGCTAAGACTTAAACCTAATAGTGATCTGTCCACTATATTTTAGTGGATTGCCGTTATGGCTTAGGCAGCTTAGCCATTAAAGAAAGGCAAGCCACACGGTGCGTACGTATTTTAATTTACACGGGTTGGCCCTCGGTTGATATGCAAAACTTTTGCCCACAACCTTTTAAGAGGTCGTATTATTTTGGTCGTGCAACAACACTCAAGAAATCATTTTCGCGACTTATGTTTCACTCCGATATACCAGTTTGAACTGTTAGGGTACTATGTATAATAATAATTATATGATAGTTTTTATATACTGTGTCTTTGCCTTTGCTCGGCGTCTTTTTTTACCTCGTATCTTAAGGCCCCCCTAAGCCAGCGGGAACCCCCTATGCAGGTAATTCTTCAAGAAGTCGTCGGGGTCGTATCTGCTACGGATTGCGTCTAGCTTCGGTAAGTTCTTCCCGTTGGCATAGCTTCCGAGGGGTAGCTGGCCCTGGGCGGAGTCGCCGAGATAGGTGAAGTTGTTATGCAGACCGAGCGCCTCAGTCTGTTCGCGGATCTGCTGCGCCGAGGTCCGGGAAAATTCCATCACGGCCGCGTCGTCCTCGGCATTCTTCCACATGCTGAGAATGATGCCCGCTTTACCGTTGATAATTAATTAGCAAATCGTTCGACGATACAAATTTCAAAATTTAGGCGGCGGGGAAGAAAAGCTCACCGATAAACGTCCCGTCGACGTCGGGATCCAGGCCTAGTACGTTGCTACCTCTGTCCTTGGACGCCTGGAGGTAGTTCTTCGACACCGGCTGGTAGACTGCGTACGTAGCTAACCCCTCCACGTTGCTCAGCATTGCTACGGCGTTGTCGATTATCGTCTGGTTGTACAGGCTGATGCTTTCCTCCGTCGCCTCGAAGCTGATGGCGTAGAAGAGATTTCGGAGCGCTCGAGTCGAGAACGAATCCAGCTGTTGCGGGATCGCGGTCCAGTTCTCATGAACCGCCACGCCGTTGGAGAGGGTCATATCTGCGGATATGACGGTGAAATTCTCTAAGGCTGCCGGCCCCGCCTGGCTCCCCGGATACAGTGCGATATTATAATACTCGAGCGCCGGCGTGCCATTGCTGAAGCTGATCCCGGAAAAGACGTCGATGTGCACGTTCGGATCGTCTACGCCCCCGCCGGGCGCCATGTAGCTCGTCAGGGAGGAGAGGATTTCGGGTCCGGCCTCGCTGGACCACACCGTCAACCCGCCGAAGGCGCTCGTCGCCGGAAACGTGCGCACGTCGAAGCGCGTGACGAGACCGAATAGGTTCGAGCCCCCTTTCAGGGCCCACGCGAGGTCTGCGTGCGGATCCTGTGCAGCGTCGGTGACTTCGAGCACGGTGCCGTTCCAGAGGACGACTTGCCAGCCGACGATGTTGTCGGCCGCCCACCCCTGGCTGCCGGAGAAGTAGCCCATCCCTCCCCCGACTAGCAGCCCACCTACGCCCACCGAGGGAAAGCGCCCGCCGTTGACCGCTAGGCCGTGCGGCGCGAGCCATTGATACACGTCCATCCAGGTCTGGCCCGGTCCGATGCTCGCGATCGAGCCGTCCGCGGAGAGGTTGTTGGAATTGAACATGCTAGCGGAGATCATGACGCCATCGTTGAGAGACTGCGCTCCGGGCACCGGCATATGCCCGCCGGCGCGGAATGCGAAATGGGACGCGGCGCCGCGGATGAGCTTGAGCCCCTGAGAGAGGGCGGACACGGTAGACGGCTCGAAGACGCACTGCGGTGTCATGACGCAAGTCTGGGACCAGACATCTGCAGGATTCTTAGCTGGGCATGTTCTGGCGTATGCACTTGGCAGCGGAGGTTACATACCCTGGGACTGGTTGAGGTACTGCGAGCTATTGGGCCAGTACACGTGCTCGGGCAGAGCGGCGGACAGCGCGTCGCACGCCCCGGCGGTGCGCTCCTGCGGATGCCCGAAATTCGGCTTTTCCTCAGCGATCTCCGACGACGGTAGAGAGGTAGCTCCCAGGGTCAGGAGCCCGAGCTGCAGGAGCAGCGGTCGGGAGAGTAGGTGAGCAAGCATAATCTCGGATGACGGTATTGATTCGTTGTCCACCCAGAAGGCCCAGACCTAGACCAGCGTACCAGATATCCCGTAGTGCATGCGGCATTACTTTATATACGGTTATATTCCACCGGCGTCGTATACGTCGTAATTCCGTCGTATCACGCCTGTTGCCTTCCCTTGCTCTTCAACGGTTCAGGCATTGCTGCTGACTTCATTGAACGCACTGTCTTAGGTCGATAAAAAGATATCGGCCCCCTGGTTGGCGGTTATATTCCGTGCCTCCTGGGCTGAAACCGCCTCCGGGTCTTAACCAATGTTACCCCCAAAGAGGAAATCATCCGCGGTGCGGAATACCTAAGCTGTCTGGCTACTTCGATAAGTAAGCCAGTCGTAGATTATATTAAGTGCTGATCGCCGGGAGGAATACAATCCCGTTTGCTTACTGCAACGGCACTGCCCGCGGCTCCCAGAAACTTCAATTAAACTCGACGCGCTGACGCGTGTATGCGGCGTAGCTATGTGGTACGTAGTAAATATCAACACGACAAATCCTGCTGATGTCAGATGCCAGACCGAACGGTACAACGGCGAATGTACCCATACATACTACCCACCTAGGAACAGGTTACACTACATGCAATACTATGTATGCACGGTGATGGAGGGTTGCAGTGCAGTATTGATGCAGCCATCCGACAGACCTACCTACCTACATTCCACATGGGGATGTAATTATCAACTCGCTACTACGTCCCACAATACCCTGAGTCCATAACAATGCTTTCGTCGAGCAGAAGACTCTTCCTGTCTATCGTTACCTAAGACCCAGGACCTAGGGGGTATTTCGATTACTAGGAAATATACTCGGTTGTGAGCTGCGATGGAGGAAAGCTTGATTGCGATTTTGAAGGCCCATTGGGTCCAAGTTATAGGAACTCTAGTGAGATAGATCCTATCCGTATGCGAATGGACTTTTCCCAGTATCTAATGTAGTTGTTAAGGTCTTCGGCTATTGTCTGAACAAGGTCATCTACAACCTTTACTTGCACCCACTTGCTAAATTTCCGGGACCATTATTGGCACGCGCTACACATGTGAGATAACTAGTCTTAAGAAGCACTCAGAATAAACTACAATTATGATACACTGAGAAAATGTGCATAATGACCTGACTAACCGCGTCGCTACCAGCTATGGCGGTTCAAGAATACGATGGGCGGTCGACAACACCGAGTATTCAGGGTTGAACACCAGAAATACGGTACTAAACCCTTTTTCAGGGCTACGAAGCGTAGTATAATCCATTTCGTCTACCGAACCACTGACGATATACTATAGGCGACGTCTTCCGCGTCTCTCCCAACGAATTGAGCTTCGCCTCTGTTCAGTCCTACCGCGATATCTACGGCTTTCCGTCGGCGGGAAAGCCGCAATTTATCAAAAGTGATTTTTACGACGTGTTTGGGTCGGGTTTCAAGACGGGGTGCATCGGCAGTGAGCGAGATCCAAAGGTAGTCCGTCGTTCAGTTTCTCGCGGGAAGTGAAATTGACTCGGAAGTGTAGGTTCATGCTTCTAAAAAGAAGCATCTCCTTGCGGCCTTTTCTCCGCGCAGCCTTGCTGCCCAGGAGAGCATCATACAGAGATGCACAGATGCGTTTGTCGCCAAAGTTGGCCCGCTGAGCCGGAAGGGCAAGGGGGGCATCGATATGACCAAATGGTTCGAGATGAATGCTTTCGATCTCCTGGGTGAAATGGCCTTTGGGGAGGGTTTCGGCTGTATAGCTGAGGGCGAGTTACCCCTTTTCGCTCTTTCGGCTTAGGTGCCGTCGCTTAGCTGACCGAAAAAACCGGCCCGTAGAAAAACACCACTTTTGGATCGATCTCATCCTTACGCATCTGCGCGAGATTGTTCTAGTGGATAACTTAAGGAGGTTCCGCTTATTAGCTATGCTAGGTAAGTGGCTGCTCCCGTCGCTTGCGACGAAGGTGAGAGCAACCCATCAGCGGTATAGTCGGGACAAAGTACGGAGGTTCGTCAAGTATCCCTCATCTCTTTACTCCTTTCTGAAATATTGACAGAAACACAGCCGGCTTGAGAGCAAATCGATGCGGCAGGACTTCTTTACAAATATCGTCGCAAAGGTCAAGAGCGGCGAGGTTGGATTAGAGGAGATGACAGCGCACGCGAGCACGCTGATGTATGTTTATCCATTTCCCACTTTCAATTGCCCATTTTTGAAACTCCTACATAATCTTTAATCCGTCCTGTACTATTCGCCACAACTAATATATCGGCGCAGCATTGCCGGTGGCGAAACTACAGCAACAACTTTGACCGCGGCGCTCTACTACGTGCTGCGCTCATCCGAGGTACGCTCTAAATTAGCATTCGAGATACGAGGCCGCTATAAATCCTACGACGAGATTGATTCCGTCTCCGCTCTCCAACTGCCCTATCTACAAGCCGTAATTAACGAAGCGTTGCGAAGTCACCCTTCCGGCGCCGGTGGCTTCCCACGCATCTGTCCCGGCGCGGTTGTCGACGATCATTGGGTGCCCGCCGGAGTAAGTTCTCATCGTTAAAGATTCTGCGAGCGTATGAAGTCGTTCCTCTGACGAAAATCAAACGCAGACAGAGTTATATACCAGCACGTGGTCTGTGTCGCATGACGAGCGCTACTTCGCAGATCCGGATGTGTTCAGGCCGGAGAGGTGGGTTGATCCCGAGTGCGACGACGTAAAGGAAGCCAGCCAGCCTTTTTCGCTCGGATATAGGGCTTGTATTGGGCGAAGGTAGGGAAAATTCGGACATGTATTTGAGCTATACGCGTAATGCGTTTTGCTTGTGAATAATTCGCTGACAGATACCTAGTTTTGCCTTCGTCGAGATGTCGCTCGTCCTCGCGAAACTGTTTTTCTCGTACGATATGGATCTCGTCGATCAAGATCTTGACTGGGAAAGCCGGTCAAGGCACTGGGTCATGTGGTGGAAGGCACCGGTTCGGGTCTGCGCCCGAGAGGTGATCTCGCGGTAGATGAAATGTGGTAACTCGTATTGATAGTCCCTTAAATACAGACTGAAAGTTCCCAATAATATACGGCTTTTAATTTACAAATGTAAAATGACTATCATACATTCCTTATTCCGACGTGCTCCTTTTGACACCGTTAGACGGCGAGTCCCGGCTCGCTTTTCATGTCCTTCGTATTTGCCTGGTCGCCATCCCCGTAATGACCGCCAGCCTTCTCGGGCAACGCCTGCCAGCGGTGATTCGCCGGTGTCTGGCTGAGCAGCTCGATCTCGTCCGTGTTGGTGATCCTGTTCCACGACATGACAGGTCGGCGGCGGGAGTCGCCGCTTCGGCCCGACACGCCGGGAGTCTGCCCGCTTCCGGGACCGGACTGTTTGGAGGCTACGGTCTTGCTCGCGGCGCGGCGGAAGAGCACCGGGTACGAGGGAATGCAGGCGACTAGGAAACCCGCTAGAACCTCGATGGCGGATAAGTACGCCGCGGGGACGTTATCCCCTTTTGAGTGTTAGCAGTCGAGTTGGAAGTGTTTCGAGGGACGATAACTCACATGTAGGATCGACTGTGGCGTTTAGGTTGCCGATGAAGCCGGCCCTAGTTATTCCTACTACGCACGCGCCGCCACCCAGCCCGAATAGGAGAACCAGGCCCCACCGCCTTTGGCGCGACACGTTGAGCTTCCAGACTAGCGGCAGGGGCAAGACCAAGATTGCTACGTCCGTGATGACGTTTAGGATGCTGGTCACGAGCGCCAGCTGGCCGATGTTGATGCAGTGGCCGCCCTTGATCGTTGTGTCCCAGTTATACTCGATGGGTATGCACTGAAAGCTGATGGCGAAGACGGTGGTGAACATCCAGGCGCCCATGAAGACGGCAACCCCCAGGAGCGCCCAGCGGAACCACGTCTGCGGGAAGATGCGCTGGTAGAAAGCGAGGATGCTCCATTTGATGGTCACAATGACGACGGAGTATATGACCTCGGAGGAGATGAAGTACTGGCAGAGAGATCTTAGCCCGTGAACGCGGGGGACATCTCGAGAAACGTACAATTTGCAGGAGCCGGGCGTCTGTGATAAATATAGCATGTTTCCCTAGACCGGCGTTCGTGCATATCCCCAACGCAACACAGAATGGGATGTAGAGACACTACGTCCGGTGATCTTGTCAGTGTCGTCGCGATTAGATGCGTACTGCCTCGAAGGGCGACGTACCAGGGCGAATATGATCAGATAGTCCGCTAGTAGCAAAGTATTTCCGTGCAGCCAGCGCGCGAAGAGTCTCGTCGCTACGAATACTACCGACAGGAAAGCGCAGACGGACACACACACGATGATGTTAGGCCGTAGATCGTCAGAGGCGTGCGCCACCATGTAGGCGACCTGCTCAGGGGACGGCAGCGACATCTTAGTGGCAATGAGTCAATGACTGTGTTTTACAAGAAATGCATCCTAAGGACAGACGGAATAGAGGCCTCGAGGCGTGTGCTGACACATAGTGTAAAGGTGGGATACAAGTTCAGATCATCGAAAGCTGCTGGTAGACGAGACGACGGCGTCCAAGACCGTACGGTAGGGTGTAGGGGGCGGTGGTCAGCTCGATAACCCCCCATATCCTCCTGCATTATCTACCTAGGTAGGTGGCATAGAAGGATTCGGCCTCGTTTTATAATACATGGTGTTCCTCCGCATGCAGGGCGATGGGACGATGGGACGATGGGACGCTACACTAATTAGGTTATTACCGACGGCTGACTACCCGGACGCATCATGTCGCCCTTTATTCTAACACAACCCCTGCGATCGCCAAGCCAACGACTAACCACTCATTGTAATCTGACGCCGCCGTAGGATGCAGAACGCCTACCTAAGCAAGATACTCAAGAATTGGCATACCTAGCATGAATCTGGACCCTTGAGGAACATGCGCTGCGATGTTAGAATTGGGAAGATGAAGTTTAGCAAGGCTGAGGTTGTATTCGACGTCCTAGACAAGCCTTCCTTTGAAGTAAAATACTACGAAGTATCAACTCTTGCACATGTTACTACTACCTAGGTCCTAGGTAGCTGGAGCCGTATAAGCGATCCCTGCGGTATTGATATTTCTCGTAAGGATAGGTACCTACTTAGGTAACCTAATGGTTACCCAATCGCTATAAGCTTACGGCGCCAGCGCTTAACCGCTATGTAAGCACTCAACCACCCAATTACAGATCTCAGCACAGCCCTACAAGTCGCAGATCAGTGACATAATGCGCACAGACGAGCGGGACGCGGGTCCCGTCTCGATAGATCTACATGGTGGCTTCAGATTAAACGAATTTCTTAGTCATTGCATGGCATGCGGATCTACATAGCAGAGTCTTCAGGTTGTCCTACGTTTCTTGCATAGGATGGTGGCGGCGTGATCCGGCAAGAATTGCGTCTCGACTTCCACACTCTTCGGTCGTATCTGCCCCTCCGCGAACTTGATGTCGTAATTATTCACTAGATACATCGTGATCGCCTTAATTTCGTCGCCGGCAAAGAAGCGGCCGGGGCACGCGTGTCTCCCGTACCCAAACGCCATGCTCTGCGGGTTCGCCTGTGGACGGCGCGGGTTAGTCTTAGTAAGGGGAAAGGGAGAAGTGGACGAGACTGGGATATGCATACCGCGACAAATTGCGCCTTGCCTTTCGTAGCCGGATCATCCGTGGTCTGGCGCAGCTTCACAAATCGTAGGCCGTCAAAAGTCTCGGGTTCGGGGTACAGCTTCGGATCCATGGAGATGGCTTGCGCCGGCACGCCGACGGTAGTATGCGCCGGGATCACAAAGCCGTCTGATAGGCGCCAGTCCTCGGTAATGATACGTTCGAAGGTAACTGGACAGCTTTGGTTAGTCGATAATAATCGACTAATTTTTAAAGGGGTAGGACATAGACAAGAGAAAATGTTGTACCTAGCAAGAGCGGATTGAATCGCTGGCCTTCTTTCATGATGCTGTCCATGATGTGCATCTGGAAGAACCCCTTTTTACTAATTTTCCCGTTTTCGTCAGCAACCCTGACGAACTCCTCTCTGAGCAGGGGAATCAGGTCGGGATGTGCGCAGAGGTCGAAAATCAGCTGGCTGTTTGCCGCTGCGGTGGTATGGATGGCCGCGAAGCTGATCTTGAGAAGGATATCCGCTATAAACCTATGGTCCGTCTCTTCGTCCACGGCGGCGTCTTGCATCCACGAGAGCAAGTCCTTCGGGCGCTCGCCCGTGCGTTCCCGCTCCGCAAGCATAGGGAGCGCAGCCTTGTCGACCTCCCGGTGATGTTTGGCAAGGTTGCGCACCTCAGGGATCAGGCGCGCGGCGAGGGGCTTGAGGAACTCGGGGTATCTTTTAAGTTTCTGCGCGCCGATATATCCGTCGACGGCGGACGCGATAGACGCGGTCAGCCAGGAAGAGTTGTGGCTAAGCTCGCGCCCGCCGAACATGCGGGACGAGACCCGCGCCACGATGCGTGTGATAACGTCCACGAGAGGCACCTCCGTCCACTCCTCCTCGGAGCACTTGGGGAAGATCTTGTCGAAGCATTCGACGATCTCGTCCTGCACACCTACCATGACGTCCGACAGGTACTGGTTTAAGTCCCCCTTGACCGTCCTTGGGTGTAGCGTGCTGCGGCTGCCGAAGCCCGTGTGCTTGCCCTCGAACATCTCGATGAAGGTTCCTACAAAGTCGACCTTGTCGACCGGAGCCGTCTTCAAGTCCTCGAGATAGCGAACCGGGAGCATGAGGCGCTCCCCGAGAGGGGACGGCACGTAGAAGAAGCCGCCGTTAACATTGTTGCAGAAGTAACCCTCCGCGAGCATGGCCCGAGAGTCGTGCCGGAAGCGCTCGCGGTTTCGGATCCGCTCCTTGCTGCTGGCGCCGCCGATGACCGGTATTCCGGGAACGAGGCGCTGTTTGGGCGGCGAAAAGTAGTTCCATATGATCGCTGTGAGGATGATTATGAACGATAGACTGCCCACGTCGTTCTTGTCGAGCGACGAGGCCCACGTGACGCAGTCGTCGAACAGGCGCGGGGTTAGTAGAGCGGTGTACGGCATCGAATTCGACGACATAGCTTTAATTCTAATCACGATGCCTTCCTATCTGAGAAGAGAAGCGTACGGCGATAAAATATTTTGCGTCCGGATCTGCAGCGTGGCGTGTATGCCTTACCCTCAGAGATACCCCTGGAATCTCTTCTTGGATGCTATCATAGTATTCGACTGTAGATGCCTAGAATATAGGTAAGCAAGTGCCTAGGTAGGTACATACTGCATATGTACATGCCTACCAGGTCCTATCTAGTGGGTAGGTGTCTGCTCATACTCACGTCAGTGCTGTGCCTCTTTGTTTATGTGAAACTTACCTAATCGGGCACTTCCTCTTACGGATAAGTCGTCAGCAATCGGGATTCTAATGCAACGTGGGGAGGATTAATAGGCAGTCTTGGAACGACACCGATGATCTTGATATCGGCTCTATTGGCCTTATCCCAGCAGGGGATGAGGTGTGGGCGCAAAGGGTCTCATCGCCTAGGCATATTCAGAGCTCGTAACTGAAGCACTTCGTACAACGTCGCTGCCCCTTTCTCGCTTTCTAGACCTCGTGGCACTACATGTATATTATCCGAAGTCCCATTCTCGACACTCGCATATATCAAGATTAGTACAATTATTCGCCAAGTCCTAGATATGCCTAGCATCATGTCACCCATGTTAGAGTATGTCCCTACGTCTGTAATCTCTCTCGCTCAGGAGCAAGCCAAACCCTTTCCTACACCAGTGCGATGGGCACTCCACATCCCTTCGTCAGAATTGACAGCACAGATTCATCCTCTTCATGAGAAGGTCGTCGCCGAAGTGGATGGCTATTTTCTTCAGCACTGGCCGTTTCCCAATGGAAAAGCACGCAAAAGGTTTGTGGCGGCGGGCTTCTCGCGAGTGACGTGCCTCTACTTTCCCAAGGCGTTAGACGACCGGATTCGCCACGCATGTCGACTACTGACGCTACTCTTCCTGGTGGATGGCAAGTTTTGGTCCTCCCGATATGCCCGCGGCATCATAGGTTCGATACGGAACTAGAACTGACAGGCAGATAGACATCCTCGAACAAATGTCCCTCAAGGATGGCCGTGCCTATAACGAGAAGTTAATGCCGCTGTTTCGGGGTTCCGTCCTGCCAGACCGCAATGTGCCTGTCGAATGGATCGGCTATGATCTTTGGGAATCTATGCGAGAGCAGGATAAAGCCATGGCCGACGATATCATGGAGCCCGTTTTTACCTTCATGCGTGCGCAGACAGATCCCGCACGTTTGACCGAGATGGGTCTGGGCCGATATCTAGAATATCGTGAGGCCGACGTCGGCAAGGCGTAAGTTTAATCTCTTATTATTTCAATGCTGTTGAAGACGAGAATGAGATAGAATATCTGCGCAGGCGATGCTAAAGTTTCTCCCAAGCCTCCTCGCCGCGCTGATGCGGTTCTCCATGGCGCTCGTGGTACCGGCTTCAGATCTTGAGATGGTTCGTCCCGTCGACCGGAACTGTTCCAAGCATCTCTCGGTCATTAACGATATCTGGTCGTACGAGAAAGAAGTCCTGGCTGCCCAAACTCTCCACGAGGAAGGTGGGATGTTATGCACGGCCGTCGCGGTACTGGGCAAGGAGGCCGAGATCAGCACTGACGCCGCGAAGCGCGTCCTCTACCATCTGTGCAGAGAGTGGGAGCTCGAGCACCGGATATTAATAGCTGATATTCTAGCACAGAAGGACACGCCGGTGCTAAGGGCATACCTGCAGGGTCTCGAGTTGCAGATGAGCGGAAACGAGCTTTGGAGCAAGACGACCCTGAGATATGTGCAACCGAAGGATTGATTTATTCCGGACTCGATATAGAGTCAGGGGTGTACTACCATTACTTGGATATTACTGATACTAGAGCACAAGAAATATACACTCCGATAGATAGACTTTGAGAAATGCTTAAAGTGGATTTCATGTGATGTTTAGGTAATTATGCTAATACGTGACAGGTAAATTCTAAAAAGTTCCTTCGTAAACCTCACCGCCGTATATGTGGTCCTACATCACCCCCTCCTCGAATACTGACCTATTATATTACTGGCACTTTGTATTATTGATTTCATTAGTAGGTATATTTTCCGTCGTGTAATGGTAGTTATTTTCAAATAATCATTTTACTATGATATTAAAGGGGGGTGGGGTGTGTGTAGAACCTTGCGTCTTCTCTTACCTAGGTAGTACACTGATATATCGATAACCAACCCCGAACAATATAACTCATCTGTAGTTCCATCTAAATGAGGATTAAAAATTTCTAATGAACATTAAGTGACATTGGAGACCTGTAAGTTCCACCTGAACTAGTGTCAAGGTCGAATCCATCTAGTTACTTTAGTTACAATGATTAATCATACAATAAAAGCCACGACAGCCCTAGGAGTATTATAATTTTGAATATTTTAACTAATAAAATGCCCATAATCTACGCTCTATTTCATAAGGTAAGGCTAGGTATGCTTACGGTGGTCTTTTTCCCAGTTGATATCATCGAAACCTTGGCCTGATAGCCACCTAGTCTCAGCAATAGCCTTTCAAGGGAATAACAAAGATGTAACTATGTCAATTGCTAGTAATGCAGTAGGGTTACAGTATCTTTCGAAGTTAGTAAGGATTTAAAGTAAGGTTACATCAGCCTCATTATCTTAATGGAAATCGGAAAGGAGGGTAATAGTTGGTATGGTGTCACAGAACACATATGGTGACATATTCCTTCATGGTGTGGGTAGTATTTTTCTCTCAGGCAGCCCTATATGTAACCACGATCACGTATGGGCGATGGAAACTCAACCGCACGTGGGCGATATGATAATAAACTAAGTTGATATTAAATACAGCGTTTCATTCGGCCATTGACAAGCACTTTCTTTGGCCAATGGTCGAGACACGCACTTCGAATATATACGAACAAAGGAATGAAACGGCGAGGATTATTGATATCAAGTAGTTCACAATTTACGAGTATAGGTAAGCCATGGACTTGATATGACTTAGCCCTTACTAGCCAGTGCTAGTCTAATTTCCTTAGCTTTTACAACTGCGAGTTTCTTTGGATTAACCCGATGTTCGATTCCCCGATTCCTCAACATCACAGTTTTGCACTCTTTTAAACGGTCCTAGGTAGCAACTAGCTTTTGTTAGGCTACGAAATATAATTGAGCGTATGCGATATCTTCTTTTATTGATTTAATTGCTTCCAGCATGCTCTCAATATAGCTTCTAATATGTTATTAGTAAGGAATCGATTAGGTAAGCATTATGATTAGATAATCATTCTAAGACCTCGATAGGGGTTGCTTACCTAATAGGAATGATTATTAAGGAATAGTGCTTACCTCATCGACATCTTCGGCGTTTACGGAAATCTCTTTAAATCCGTTCTTATGTTCGCACGTCCGACCCAAAAAGCACAGCGGAATTTACATAAACCCAACCACCGTATTTGATGTGAAGACTTTGGGCAATGGTCAATTAAAATGCCTCGATACAAATTCATTGAAGTAGAAACACGGGGCGGAAAATCATCAAACCCTACCAGCTCCGTAAGAAGTCATGCAATACGCGCTGGTCTCCGAAGATCCGTAAACCCTCAGAGGACCAGAGGAGCGGTTCAGTCCATTCTTTCGACGGAACATAGAGGAGATTTAATATCCCTTGAAGTAAAGGCCGCAAAGCATAAAAGTCCAGATCCGCACTTGGTGGTAGATATCCCTATAGGGGTAAGATTATGCCTGAAGCCGGTTTGTATAATGGTCTAGGCTGATGATACTTCCGTCCGTGGATACTAGAACTCGATACGGCCGCCAACATATCACGTAGAGTCTGTGTGTGCCGGAAGAGTGGATCCATTCAATTGCTTCCCAATACCTACGAATCTAGAGACTGACCATCTAGTTAAATATCGTAAGACTTGTGTCCTCCGACTATTGACCACTGGGATCGGGATTTCTACTCGAGATGCCGAGTCTCTGACTTACATTGTTAGTCATTATCAAATTCAATATCAGCTCGGCCACGACTGATCGCAGCAAATCATGGTTTCCTTACGCGTTGCAGAGCGCGCCGATGATGCATAGCACTCTCGCGATGACTGCGGCATTATGGCGAGTAGAATACCCTGTTCTAGAGCATTCGATCCAGATCGAGGGCATACGCCAGAAAGGCGAAGCGATGCGACTTATCAGAGCTCGACTAGAACTTGTTGACCTTAGTTCTATCGTCGACAGCAAAGAATTTACCTTCATAATGTCAACTATATCGACCTTGGTGATTGCTGAAGTATTTGAATCTCTACCTACCTAGGTAAACCGGGGGCTTCAACCCGCTGACTAGGCCCTAGGTCGTTGATGGTGATTTCGAGGCTGCAGAAATGCACCTGCAAGGTGTCTATAAGCTCTTCGGCTTGCGAGGCGACCATGACAGCTTTAGAGACGAATGGGTTTTTCGCAAATCAATCAGTTTGTATGTTCCGAGAAGTTAGGTAGGTATCTATCCGATAGCTTCGCTAAGCATAATGATCAGGGCCGATATCCAGCTTGCCGTTGCACTAGGCCGTCAACTTATATTCCCGCCCCTGCATCTAGATCATGCTTATCTTCCGGCGACAGTCACCGACCATGCTCAACACCCCCCGTTAGATTGTTCAATAACTAGCGGGAGCTCTTACGAGCGCGTTGAAATTTTTACTCGGTTAAGGCAACTTCTTTTAGCGCGTCAGTCGCTAACGGTTTCGCCCGAAAACCAGCTGATCCTGCTGAACGTCGTAGACGAGTTAATCCTGCAGTACCTCTATCGAGACTGCGTGGACGATGTGTCTGATTCTAGAAGGCGCTCCTGTTCGCTCGTTCTCGCTGCTCACGTATTCATGTATGTGACTTTGCGTCGAGTGCCGCCAAGAAGCCCGTTGATACGCCGAATATGCATGAGGCTACAAGGTACTGTTGGAATAGCTCCAACTGCTGGGCAAACCTGGACCGAGAACCAGGCGGCGTTGTTGTGGATAGCTTTTGTCGGGCTTCTCGGGACTGGGGAAGGGGAATGGGCAGAGACATGTCCAACAGGGCAGTCGTTCCTACATCTTTTTCGATCGGTTATACGGGCTTATCCGAGAGACCTTCATCTGGGCGTTGGCAACCTCCGCGGGATATTGTCCGCCTTTCTGTGGGATGAATCTTATTGTCAACCATTGCTAGCCTGGTTAGAGCATCGCCAGCTGACTGGTCAGAAATGAGACATCTGACCCACCAATTTCCGGTTTAGGAAATATGTTTGAATAGAACTCGCGATACTGTGTTCCTTAGACGGAGGCATTCATACTTCCTAAAGCGGTAGGGTTGACGCATAGCGCTCGCCCAGTGCCTTGAAAAGGGCCATTCTATCCGAGCTTTCGAGTATAAGAAGATGGAATTGGACACAAGAATTGACCTACGAGCGTCGTAGCGGGCACTTCCCAATATTTCGGAGAACATAATCCTACCAAACATGGCTGGAGAACTTGTTCTGCTTACCGGCGCCACCGGTTTCCTAGGGTACGCAATCCTCGTCGACCTCCTAAAGACCGGCTATCGAGTTCGTGTCGTAGCTCGATCGCAAGCCAAGATCGACAGGATCCTGGCAGCTTCTTCTGTCTCCGCCCTGAGCCCTCCCGTAACGCGGCTGACTTTCGTGATCGTGCCGGACATGAAATCTCCCGGCGCGTACGATAACGCGGTGCGCGGGATCGATTTCATCATCCACACGGCCTCACCTATTCACGCGGGTTTGACGCCCTCGGGAGACCAGTCTGGGGAGTTCTTCGTCGCAAGTTCCGTTCAGGGCAGTCTGGGCATCCTTAAGTCCGCGAACGAGATGGCCGAGACGGTGAAACGTGTGGTCATGACCAGTTCTACTGTAGCTATCGCTCCCACAGACATCTACGTCAAAGGCATCAACGAACACGATGTCGTCCGCGGGCCTGATAGCCGTATGGCCGTACCAGCGCCACCGTACGACACCGAGCTCCGGGCGTATTGTGCGGGCAAGACTGCAGCTCTTGAGGCATCCGAGGCATTCGTCCGAGACAACACTGTAAACTTCGATCTGATCTCCATCCTCCCATCCTGGATATTGGGGAGGGATGAGCTCGCCACCGACACCGGGGAGATGCGAGCGGGGTCGAACGGCATGGCTATCGGGTGGCTGTTAACCGGCAACCAGGACTTTAGGGCGGTTGGAAACGCCGTTCTTTGCGCGGACGTGGCTCGCGCGCATGTCAGAGCGCTAGATCCAGATATCAAGGGAAATCAATCGTTCCTCCTCACCACCGAAATAAGATGGGAAGATACAGTTGATATCGCCAAAAAGTACTTCCCCGATGCATTTACGTCAGGCCTCTTTCAAGAGGGGCTGTGGCAGTCAGCTATACCCCTGAAATGGGATTTAAGTAAGGTGAGTGCTCGTAAATCACGCTGACGCGTTGATGTCTTGGCTAATTAATTACGTTGCATAAACCAGGTGAAAGACGTTCTTGGGATTAACCTTGCTACGCATGACACGATAATCAGAGAAGTGCTTAGTCAATACCTAGAATTAGCGAAGAGAGAGCAGGTCAGGGGTAACGAGGGAACTTAGATTTCTGTAAGCGGTTAACAACCATAACACATCAACGAGTAATACAGAATGCCACATGTTTAATGCGAACTATCTATTACCTAGGTTGTTATCACCGACGTTACCACCACAGTTATGAACTATCCAGCGTCTTCAACTAACAACCTCATTGTCCTTAGGTAACACATTTGCATCATGACCAAACAACCACTTCCGTCGCTCATCATACCCCCAAAATATCGGATTCTCCTCACCATTAATCTGAAGTTTCTGGTCTCGTATTTTCTGCTCTTCGCCGTCGTCGATGTGTAGGATGTACTGATGTTCTCGTGTCTTAGCCTGTATGAGGGTTGCCCGCGGCTTGCGGATTGCTTCGAACCGTTCTAGCGCTCTTTCCAGCTCTATATCCATGGCTAACAACTGGCGTAGCACGGCGGCATCCTCGAACGACTGTGCCGCGCCTTGGGCGAGATATGGCAGCATGGGATGGCAGCTGTCGCCCAGCAGTATGACCTTGCCGGAGGGGTGTACCCAGCGCGACAGGTCGGGCAGGTCGCAGAGCCGCCACTTCATGAAGTCGCCGGTGAGGGCGCATAGCTTCTGGATGCGGGGTTCCCAATTCGCAAACCTCTTGCACAGCTCGCTATTATCGCCCTTGATTACCCACACCTGGTCGGTAGTTTCGTTATGCGATGTTGCGCATACGACCAAGTTGTATAGCTCTCCGTTACGGATGGGATAACCGACGAGGTGAGCGTCTGGCCCACACCATGACGTGGTGCATGGATCTGTGATAAGGTCCGCCAGATCAGGATCTGCGAGCAGCTTCTCTCCTGGGAGGATAATCCTGTACGCCACGTCTCCCGTGTCTCGGGGAACGTCGGGCTGGCCTGTGAGGAGAGGCCGCGTTATCGACTTGATGCCGTCGGCACCGATTGCCAGGTCTGCCGTGAAGACCTCTCCGTCCTGCGTCGTGGCGCTGGGGGCTTCGAAATCATAAGAGACAATCCGCTTGCTATTAAGAACCTCGACGCCGGCTTCCCGCACACTAGCTAGAAGTGCGTCGTGGAGATCTGCGCGGTGTACCAGATAATAAGGGGCGCCGTGTTCCTCGACGATGTCGTCGAACGGCAATTTAACCATAGTAGATCCATCTTTCCATCGGACGAAGTGGTAACGTCTTGATACCGACTTCTTCATCTTCTCCAGGTCGACCCCCCAGCGGAGCAGCAGGCGGCTCGAGTTGGGAGGTAGCCTAATGCCCGCGCCGGCCTATCTTGGTAATTTAGCTTCGATATCTTGATTTATGGTCGTGTGGTTTAAGATCATGGTTTACGATCATGGTCATCACATGTGATTGCAGGTGCTCACCTCGGCAAATTCTGGGACTGCATCGATTACGCGGACTGTGTGGCCATCAGTCTGGAGGGCTAGACTGGCAGCGAGGCCGCCGAGTCCTGCGCCGACGATGAGGATGTTAAGAGATCTTTTCGCTCGAGGCATCTGGATGATATATGATTGGACCTCTAGATCAAGTCGTTGAAGCTTCAAAGAAGTGGAAAGTTATATCGCCCTCCTGGTTATCCACGGAAACACTTACCAGCAAGGAGCGCATTCTTTATATGTCCATCGAGGCGAGTTGATCTCATGGCTACTTGCGTATAGGCCTTCGTGAGACTGCTAGCTCGTCGTTGACTATACCGAATACCATTGTCTTGTGTCTGTAGACTACGGCTAGGATCCGATAATCCTTAAGCTAACTTAGAGGACTAAGATCTAATAGGGCGGCGTCATGATTCCGGTTTCCACCTTTCGAGACATCAGATAAGCGGAGGTAGATAAGATGCCATATATCCCTGCACGTCGCGACTCGATGTCACCATGCTGCCATGTAGCTGTGTAGTTATTTTCACGTGAAGGAGAAGCGGAGCGGAGTGGAACCGTTCCCGGATTCATGATTCCTAGTTTAATTTGATATTATGGATGGCTTGAGTCGCGGGTCCTCCCCGCATAACCCCAGGTTTACTAAATCTCTTAGCTCTCGAGCTAGCTTCGAGGATTCTACTAGCTCCCGCTGTCCCATACTGTCGGAGACCAAATCTGACCATCGACTTTAAGACGAGACTTCTTATAAGACCAGGAATGAAACTCCACTCGGAATACCAAGATAGTGGGGCCTTCAAGCTTCTTGGGATCTCGTGTGCCGAATTCCTTCGTTCGGCCGCCTGGATTTGAAAAATACCTCATTCTCTCGATTTACGCTTTTTATCATGGATACAAGTTTAGATGGCCCTCGCCGCCTTTCGCGCGAGCCATCTGAGCTCGAGAAGCAGAACATGTCTCACATGGAGACCCCGAGTGAAGACGATGAAATCATCGGCCCGCTTCAAGCCAAAAAGATTCTGCGGAAGATCGACTGGCGGATTATTCCCTTACTTCAGTTCCTATATATGTTAACGTTCCTCGACCGAGTGAACATCGGAAACGCTAGGTTGTGGAATTTAGAACGTGATCTGAAGATGTCGGGCTACGATTATAATATCGTCGTACTAAGTCAGTTAACCTCCTTACCTACCTAGGAACTTAACCTCTTTTATAAGCTCTAACTCTGTCAAAGTCTTCTATATTCCTTATATAATACTCGAGATTCCATCGAATTACTTTTTCAATCGTGTTGAACCTCGGAAATTCATGGCTATAGTAATGATGGGATGGGGATGTATGACATTACCTTTTCGATATCCCCCCCCCCCCAGTTCCCCACCATGACTAATACGTTCTTCCAAGTGACGGTGACTTTCGCTGGCTTCTCGCAAAGCTACGCTGGGCTTCTTGTTTCTCGTGTATTCATTGGAATATTCGAGGCCGGAATGTTTCCGGGTTGTATATATTTGATATCTGGGTAGGTCATCCTCTCCCGAGCCAATTAAATTCCTCTCTTAATGGCCTTCTCGGAGTATGTGTTAGTTCTCATTGTTGAGCCTAATTCTTGGTGGTTTTTCTTATGTGTGTTCATTAATTTTAATAAAATTTATAGGTGGTACCGCCGACACGAACTACTTACTCGTATGGCATTCTTTTTTGTCGCTAACGACATCGCGGGGACAATATCGGGGCTACTCGGCGCAGGCTTGGGGTCTCTCGATGGAGTAAACGGCTATTCGGGATGGCGATGGATCTTCTTCATCGAAGGTGCCATGACAAGTCTCGCGGCGATCCTTGCTTGGTTCTTCGTGCCCCCATTCCCGGAGGATAGCACTTTCTTAACCCCGACAGAAAAGAAATGGCTGTTGCAAAGGTTGAAGACAGACAACAAGGGCATGTCGCATGAAAGGATGACTATGGCGTCGGTCGTGGACTCCCTAAAGGACTGGAAGGTCCTTACATCCGGCGTTATCTATCTGGGAGTCTGTACCACGGCATATTCTATCTCGGTTTTTCAACCGACCATTTTACTCACCTTTGGTTGGGGCGACCTCAAGTCTAACCTTTTAAGTGCGCCGCCGCGAGTTGCATCCGGTATCATATCAGTGCTAGTCGGCATTTGGTCGGATCGAATTCGACGCAGGGGAATATTCTGCCTCGGTGGATTTCTATTTAGTATATTAGGCCTATTACTCGTGGCACTTTTAAAAGGGGACTTGAGGTATATTGGTATATATTTCGCTGCGATCGGTATTTATATTGTTCAACCGTTATCTATTGCTTGGTGGTAAGTTCTCCTCATTCTCATGTTTGATCACTGTTACCTACTAGGTAAATACCTAGGTACGCACTTGTCTAATGATTCACACGCAGTGCAAATCAAGTTACAAGCTCTAACAAGCGGGGAGTTATTACGGCGTTTGCTGGTACCATTGGTCAAGTTGGTGGCATCATCTCGGCGGTAGTTTTTCCATCAAAGGATAGTCCTCAGTATATTCCTGGTATCGTGACTTGTATTGCCTTACAAGTTGCTGGAATCGTTGCCGCAATCAACCTATGGGCCTGCTGTTATTATGAAAATAAGCAACGAGACGCAGGAAGGCGTGATTACTTGCGAGACTTACCTCAGGAGGAACAGGACCGATTGGGAGAGAAACATCCCGACTTTCGGTACACTTTATAAAGACAACTGTCAACGGAGCGTATCACATTTTGGTGGACATGATCGGATAATTGGGTCTTAGGTTCTGTACTAGGCATGTATATAGTTTTCATCGTATTAACACATTAATTATCTGACCTGAACTGAATTCATTAGTGCGTATCCTGCCCCTGCTGCCGTTCCTCGTACAGTGTATGCGTGGTGCCAGAGTACTCATTTTTATACATGGCAGATATACACGTGCATACCCGTGTGTTCATATAAGACGAATAGTAATTAGAGAGACATTTCGATTTATAAAATATCCGAGTGAATTTCACGTGAATTTAGAATATACCATTTTACCTTTTAGGGACTTTGAACTACCTACTGAGGTCTTGCAGGCGAACTCCCATATCCCATAGACATATCCATCCCCCCTCCTGCCAGTGTATTAACCCAGTCCACGTCGCCCACGACCCCGCTAACATGCCCAGCCCAGCCACTAAAACCGTCCAGCTCAGCTCCTCCTTCTATAGTCTGCGCTAAAGGTATCATATCGTTAGACCAATAGAAGGGATCTAGCGTCTGGGAGCCTATGAAAGCACCCGCCGTAATTTGGGTCGGATCTAGCGGCGGGTTACTAGAGACCCCGTTTACCTGGTTCCCCGTTATGTTGTTTTCCAGCCCTTCGTCTGTCGCGACTTTTGGTGGCATGCACCGATAATTGACATAATCGGCAAAGTCGGCCAGGAGCGTGGCGAAACGATTCATCGTACCGCTCTTTTCAACCCTCGTCGACACGGTTCTAAGCTGTCCTACTAGACTCCTGAAAGTTTCGAGAAGCCCAGCTTCCTCCGGGGGTGTGCGGTGCCGAAGCATGCCGGATGACAGGATCATGGATGCCCAATAAATATAAAAGACATCTAGACCCGAGACGCCGTTAACTAGACCGAAAGAGTCTAGTAGGAGGATGATCATAGCCATCTGACTGGCGTGGCGTAGACAAGTACACGTGAGCAAGGCCTGCCGACAAGTCGAGTGGTTTGGTTCCTCGCTAGGCGGTTGATGGATGGACAACTCTTGCAGGAGAAATGGACGGGTCGTGAATATCCCGATGTAATGATATAGCAGGTGTAACAACAGCGCCGCCCGCAACGACGATCTCTGCCACCGTAGTAGGGATTTGAGGTCGTCGAATCCTATCGCGTTTGGCTCCTTGTCGTCGAACAGACGCTCGCCGGTTTTTATAGGCGGTATATTCAACCATTGTTGCTTCGATATATCGTTTCTCCACCGTTCGAGATCTAGAAGGATTGCTTCGGGGCTTTGGAATGTCGAATCCTTGGTGGCTTCAGCGTCTCCCATTCCCTGGCTGGTCCTGCTTCTACCGAGTATTTGATGCAGCCGTAAACTAAAAGCAACTAGCATGGCATCGCCTCCGCCACCAATATCATCTACTACAATACACAATTAGCACATGTTTGTTTAGACGTACCTAGGTACCTAGTATTGAAAACATCCTTCGCAGGAGTGTACCTAAGCTTTTGCCTACTTCCAGCATCTAATCTTGGGTAGGTATGTTTAATTAACAAGAATAGGGGAGACAACAGTGAACGAAATATACTCACACATCCCGGGACGTGGCGGCGTAACTTCGACGTCAGGGTCGTTAATACCGCTTGGCCGGCCGAGGGTAGTAGCCAGGAATTGCTCAAACCCGTAGAGCGTGCAGAAAACTCGTTTTCTAATTTCTCTCTCGATCGGGTTGAAAGCAGACTCGGTATCTCTCCGATGTAGCCCTAAGGCAAAGGCGACCCTCGTTGCCGTCCCGACAAGGTTCCAGGTCGCATTTCGTTCGTTGTTATTGTGCAGGAATAAGCCTAGCAGGAGCAAGGCTCTAAGGCTATACAGCGTGCATTTGCTGATGAGATGCGGTAGGAGGGATCTGGCCGATGATACGCAGTGCCTCCGCAGCGCGTTATGATTAAGGCTAGGTACGCCAATACTGGGTTCGCTCATGCTCCCAAATACAAGCATCATATAGATGCATGCCAGCAATCCGGGATCTAGGTCCCTCTCTTCATGCCCCTGGCTCCCGGCCTGGCGCAACCTACGCGTCTGAGCTTCGTAATCACCTTCGAACGTCCCGCGGTGGAAGAGGACGAAGTCGTCGTGTACATTTTGGAAAAACGATTGCAGCAGTTTATCAAGTATATCTTGTGTAGGAAGTCGTTTCCAGTGCTCCTCTATGCCGGTAGAGGACTTTCGGGTACGATCACTCTCTAAGGATGCGACACTGCCAGGGGACCGGTAGTCGCGCGTAGCAGATATAGAGGCGTCGTCTGCGTGTCCAGAGTCGAGACCATCTTCGTGAATATCTCTAACTTCGAGCGCCTGAGCTCCGTCATCTTCGGTGAACTTTGCGACGCCAGGAGGCGTGAGGGGCTCCGAACCAGGCCTCTGTTCTCTCGAGATCAGAAGCCTTCGCAGTTTGCCCAGAAACTGAAGGCCCCCGGATGGCCCGATGTAGTGCTCCTTGCCTGATGTATCGGTCACGAGAGATGTGGCACCGTCGAGTAACTGTGAACTCTCTGGGTGTATGGAGGGATGAGTGTATCGCCTCGTGCTCGAGCGAGTAGGTTGGTTGATATGCGATACGGATGACCCTCCTTCGGTAGGAGGCTCTGACTGTGGTGGCATTCGCGATGCTTCATCTATCTTCGCCGGTGCTTCGACGTTCTGAGATAAATCAGGCATCTGGTATCCTCTGGACTGGCCGAGCCGCATGAGATCCGCGACCGACTCGGTGGCATCGTCCGCAAACGCCCCTCTGACAATCGCTTCTAGACAACGAAAGCTATGCGCAACTTAGTGTGTGAGCTCAGGGGGGTGGATATGATATCCGAGGGCCCGATAGTCGATTCTCCAGAGAACAGCAAGTCCATGTTGATCTAAGGAGCTGAACCTACCGATCACTGAGGTCCTCCACATTGCCGTAGAAGCGGGTCTTGCGAGGAAGCGTAAACGTACACTCTACCTCTTGGGCGAGGCATGCCGTGCAACGGTTAGCCTCCCCCGCTGCCGGGATGCATCTACAGCGTTTCTAGTTTGTCCGTCCGTTAGTTGATAAGTTTCTGACGCTAGCCAACTCGGACCGGATCGCTTTCCATACCTTTCGACATAGGTCACAGCTCTGAATACCACGTTTCCGCTGGTCTTCCGGCACGCGACGGGCGCGTCGTTTCGCTTCCGCAGCCCGAGAAGAACTACCGCTAGCACTGTTCATATTTGTTCCCCGGGTAAAGAATCCCTTGGAAACACCGGATCGCTTGTTCCTAGCCCGTAATATGGAGACTGTGAGACTACTTTATGTATGACTCCGTGACAGCCTCAGCTACCAGGGTATATTCTCCGCACGAGCACTAGACGATCCATGCTACCGGGCCTAACACTTGACTACAATAAGTATGGTATTCCCGTACCCCGCATAGGAATCATGCTTCCGGATCCCGTTCTTAGACACATTAGCATCGTTTAGTATTAGCATCTCGAGAGAACATGCGGAGTAGCTTCTAGCTAGTTTCTAGCTTCAGACTAATGTTACGAACGAGACATGAGCATTACATTGTTTAGGATGGCATGATAATGACACTAAGGGTAAGGTAACGTATTACCGTCCTCTATCATGAGAATTATAGTGTTTGTAGAAATTTTACGAGTTGATGCAAAAACCTAAGCACCTAGATCACTCTCAAATCTTAACATCCACGAACATGACAACTACTACCATTTCGTCGCTATCTCTGCCATCCTCGCGAACGATCTCCTATGCCTTGACAACAGTATCGTCCAATCCCGGCATACCTACTGTCCTCCTTTCCAACTCTCTGTGTGCACCGTTCACTTCGTGGGACCACGTTGTCCCGAAGCTTACTTCGAGAGGCTTAAACGTACTGCGTTACGATCAGCCAGGCCATGGGGCTTCTACTGCCCCAGCAGATCTATCATCCACTACTTTCCACACACTAGCCGATGACGTTCGAGAGCTTCTCGGCCACCTCTCGATCACACGGTTGCATGGCTGGATTGGCGTTAGCATGGGTGCCGCAACTGGCATGGTATTCGCAGCCAAATACCCCAATGTCGTCCAGAAGCTTATTGTATGCGATACCATATCCTGTTCCCCCGTTAATACCGAGGCTGCCGATGTATTCGGCCCAAGGGTCGCGATGGCTCGCGAAGCGGGCAGGATGGATGCGATAATCGATGCCACGCTCGACCGTTGGTTTGGCCGTGCGTGGATAGATACCAACCCAGACGAAACACGCCGCATGCGAGGGCTGATGTTCGGGACGAGCATCGACGGTTTCGAGACATGCTGTGCAGCTCTTAGCAGCCAAACATTTGACTTACGACCACTAGCTGTGGAAACAGGTCAGGGAGTTGAAGAGGTATTGTTCGTGGTGGGTGAGAAAGATGCGAACTTACCTGAGACTATGCAAGAATTGCGACAAGGCGTCGAACAGGGACTGGGAAAGAAGGACAGCCAGGCTTCTGTAGATTTGCATGTGATTAAAAATGCCGGGCATGTTTGTTACGTTGATGGCTATGATGAGTTCATTACTATCACAACTCGTTTCTTGGATAAATAGCTAGCACTTCCAACGATACTACATTCAAATGAGAATACTTACCTAGGTAGGTAGCTGATAAATTTACGAATGATGTTACTTTTAGTAAACGAACGTTTTGGTAGAACTTCGAAGTCGTGGCATGAACTAGAGATCTTGGATCATATTTCATCTCCGCTTGCAAGGAAATGGCTAGAAATCGGTAACTCTAGCGAAACAGGTACGACTTTTTGAATAAACAGGTAAATCCACTTTGAAATTTCAGCCAATTAGAAGCACGCAAATCACAGCTTTTCGAAGCGTTGTACTAAGTTAATTACACATTTTACACATACACGTTTTTAAACCTTAATAAATATTTACTTAATAATGAAAATATAATTAAAAATAACATTTAATTAAATTAATTATGTTAATTTTTTAAACTTTTTTCAATGAACGTTTAAATGTTTAAATATTATATAAAAATTACGCATTTACTTAGGTACATAGGCTTGTTGATTTGTAAGGGTATCACGTGTTAGCGCCAAGAAATGTAGCTTGTTGACTTTAAACCTCAACCACACTCTAAGGAGTTGATGCATTCGAATGAAACTTATATCATTCAATTCGTTGAACTGAGAGCTTCACAAATATCCATTTCATATAATTCTAAGTCGTAAATATCGAAAGTTATTTTGATATCTCTGTTGGATTGGTGTAGCAAGCTCGGACCACCAAAATGTCACGTGGTACCCTTTAATGCTACCACTTAGCGCACAATATTCAAGTACCTAAGTATTGTGGAGCCATCAAGGGTTTCTACGTTTTAGCCAATGACATGTGGGCAAAAGTGGGGATTTACCTGTTTATTCAAAAAACTGCACCTGTTTCGCTAGAGTTACTGGCTAGAAATGTGTACCTTAAGTGGGCCATGGAGATGGCAAATTCGTGCCTACGAGGGCGGCCTAGTTTGCGCTAGGATTCAGGGGATGTTGGAATTAAGGATGAGCACTACATCCATATCAGTCAACGCGGGTAGCCCACAGTTACCATGCTATTGGCATCACTGATATATGTATTGTAGTAGTATCGAACATACCTAGCTATGCCTGATGTAGTAGGCGTGCTAAGCTAAGACTCACATTTTACACTCCAACTTGTATTGATTATTATAACCTTTTCAGCATTTCGTATCCAAAGACGGGCGCCGCTGAGGTTCACACAGTGTCCTGCACACAGCTGGTCGTGGGTAGTAACCTGTACCCCCTGGTATATTCACTAATATAAGGACGTCGTCGGGGATGTATTATATTGGCGCAATTTTGTGCCCCCATATATATAATAATTATGTGAAAGATCTCAGCAATCGAACCCCTTCAGCAATGTAGTCGCAACAGCTGGTCACGATTAGAGGCCATTCTGCTGCTGCTAGAATTACGCCTATCAAATCGCCTATGGCTGAAGGAACGATCTAATAAGCTCGATGGCCATGCTTCTTTGATGTTCACACAATGAACGAATCGACCGATCTCTTCAAACTCCTCAGCCTACCGGCCTGTGATGGAATAGGCGGACCCTTGCAAACGGTGCGAGACAAACTTTAGGGCATACAACAATATACCTAGGTAATCTCGGTAGCAATATGTGACCTGACTCGTGAATCTCGTGAATCTCGTGAATCTCGTACTCGTAGTGTATCTCTTGGAGGAGCACTGTTTTCTGATCTAGCACATCTTGAATCCAACGAAGGCACTCATTTCTGATATGTTCAACAAAGAATTCACAATCTGGCCGTAGATTAGTGTCGTACGTCGTGATGCCCACTTCCGAGGGTGGGCCAAAGTATTTCCAGCCAAACGAGCGTCTCCAGACACTAGGTCAAGGCCGGCAGGGGATTGTCTCTACAGTGGACGCCGGGAAGCTACGTGGTTTATCCATATCTTAAACAGTATATGGCCGAGCAGCGTAAAATATAAGATCCTTCGTAATGGAAATTAATATGTTGTTGTTAATCGCCTACTTCACACGTAGAAAAATTTGTTCTCACCACAAAAATACACAGGATGGCCTTGGGTGATACCAAATCATCAAGTTCCAGGCAGACCTCCCCGTCTCTCGTGCACTCCTGTTTCGTTGAGGATCAATTCTCTATTCCACGACGTTGCAATTTCCTGATGGAAGTCGCTCGACCCGTCATAGGTCATCATACGGCGGACGTGGTCCAGGGCGGATACACCTTCGGCGTTCTTTTGATGCTGGTCGACGCCATATGCGAGCAGGATGGTGACGCAGCTAGCCGATCTATCGGCAATTTTAGATGCCGGCCAGTCAGGATCTTCGAAAGGCCAGATATTATCGATTATCTGACAGAATATGCTCAGAAAAGAGTTGCCTGCTTCGTCGGAAACGTGGGGATCTAGGCCCTTGTCAAGTAGAAGCTGCATCACCTCTGGCTTATGCCTGCGGCAAGCGGCTCGGACGTAGCGCAATAACATCCCGGGGTCCTCCGTAAATCGGTCGGATGTGCTGTTCATCATTGCGTCGATAAATGCGATAGGGACATTGTCGATCGCCCACTCTAACGGCGTTGATCTTTCGAAGGGGTTCGGTATAGAAGTTGGCAGCGTGGATTCGACTGGGTGGAGATAATAGTGAATGTTAGCCCCGGCATCGAGCAGACAGTTGACCGAATACAACCTATCCAGCGCCATACAAACATGCAACGGCGTTGTATTTTCTCTTCGGAATACCGTGTCCGCATCCATATCATCGACACTCAGCAATATTTCGAGTATGATCCCGTCGCCGTACGCAGCGGGATCCGCATAACAAGCGGTTTGTAGATGGCCGACGCGCTCCTCTTTGGTCGCCTCAAGAAAGCTCTCGTGGTTGACCATCACCTGCACGACGTCCTCTAGGCCGCAGAAAATCGCGAGATCAAGTGGTCCAAAACTTCGACCGTCGATCTTAGTACCTTTGGGGTGCCTATGCATGATTGCGCCATGATCCAGAAGCAGTTCGACCATATATAGATTTTCGCTCAAGACCGGATGTGTCAGAGGGAAACTACCGCCAATAGTCTCGTTCGGATCGGCCCCCTTCAGGAGGAGCACTTCGGCGACCTCGATGTCATCCAGCTTGCAAGCCTCTATCAGACAGCTCTCGCCATCATCAGAATGGTGATCTATCGGAGCCCCAGCCTCGATTAACAATATCGCGCAGTCGGATTGCCTTCTCTTGATCGTATCGAAAACTTGGTGTGGGCTCTTCAATATTTCGCTCCCGCGAGGAAACTTGAAAATGTACTCGAGAGCGAAGGAGTTACCTTGCGTTATGATAATGTCGATCGTGGCCTGGATCTCCGCCGGCGTAGGTTCTCTAGATCCGCACTCTAGCAGCGTGTCGCAGAGCTCCGTGTTACCTGACACCAGCGCTCTCGTGAGCAAAAGGTGGCCGTCCTTCGACTCGAGGATGGCAGGACCTCCGTGTCGGACAAGCAATCGCACTACCTCAGATTTATCCTTGCTAAATCCAGAAGACACGCAGATCCTCTCGAGGGCCTCGAAAGTATCAGTATTGGGCGGCATGTGATCCAGCAACGCCGTCACCGTACGCAGCATAGCCCCTTTAGGATATATACCAAATATCACTAACGGTCTACAAGCTTTCAACAAAGCCGTATCGCCGATATCGTCGTGGGCGTTGATATCGGCACCTCCGGCAAGAAAAATCCCGACAACTTTATCGACATTGACAAGAGAAGCCTTCATGAGTGGTGTCATCAGATCCCTATCCCTAGCTTCCAGATTAGCGCCGGCCTTGATTAATGTTCGAACGACTTCCGTCCTCAAATGCTCCTGGCAAGATTCGCGGCGGAAGATAAAGGTCTGGCTTGGTCGTTCAGGCATGCAACAACAGTGCAGTATGGACTCGGCACTGCCAGAAGGCTCGAAGGAAGCGGCAATGTCCACACCTAGTTCGATGAATCTAAGGGCCTCGGCAAAGCGGCCTTCGTAACAGGCGTGCTTGAGGAGGGTGAAAGATCCTATGGTGGCATTTAGCGAGGCGCCTACCTCTATCAGAAAATCGATCGAACGCCAGTTTCCGGCGTCATACGCGTAGCTCATAGGTGTGCTGCCGGCATGGTCTTCGACGTCGACATTAGCCTGGTAACCCTCGTCTACGAGGAAGCGGGACACGGAAATCATATCGGAATAGCAAGCCGTATGAAGAGCGGTAATATGGCGGGCATCTGACCCAAGAACTCTCGGCGATACGTTAATCGAAGCTCCTCTAGATATCAGCAGCCGTGCCGTCGATTCGTGGCCGTGGCAGATAGCAGTATGTAGAGGCATCCAGATAGGCGTGTCGGGGTCCGCGCCTAAGAGCATCCGCGGGTTCTCTTCGGGGAGGATGCATTTGCAAAAACCTCTCGACAAGGCATTGACATCCGCGCCATACCTTAGCAAAAGTTCGATGATATCATCGTTGCCCCACCGCGCGGCGATATGAAGAGGCGTCCAGTAATAGCGGCTCGCGAGATCGCGAAGGCTTTCGTAGCCAAATCCCCTAATCTCCGGCTCTATGTCGCTTCCGTAGTACGAACTATCGTCCTCATCGTCGTCCGAGGAGAATACCGAATTGAAATCAGGATCGGTAGACACGTATATTCTACCGGTCTGTGGCTCGGAATCGTAACGGTGGGTATAGCTCGGGGAGCGCATAAAAGGTTTACATGTTTGGAGAATCGTGAGCACAGTCGACCTGGTAGAATCTTGGACCCAGGCAATATTCGGGTTTGCACCGGCCACAAGCAAGCGTTCGACGGTCCCCCTGTGACCTTCGTCGACGGCCCAACACATTAGCGCGGCCTCATGCTTGACGAGGCGATAGAGCTGGGGTGTGACGATGCTGTAAATGGCACGGCAAGATCTTGAGAAGGCGGAAAGGTCCTGGACATCTAGATCTTGTGCCACGTAAGATATTAGCTCTATTGGGAGACTGAGGATGGAAGGCATCTTGGATGATGGTTCTTTAGATTCCCACATCTATGAGCCGTAGATCACTCATAGAGAGTTATGTAGGTATCAAGATGGCGTAGTATTTGTGAGGTTGTAGTTGTAAAGTGCTATAAAGAGAAAGGTTAAATAAATATCGCGTCCAACGCGCTTGGAGATTACAGATTACATCACACTAGAGGTTAAAGGTTGACAATGACGACACCTGGGCAGCTAGGGTAGCCACGCCCCTGACTAGCCTGTTAGCCCTCCACCTTATCGGTTGCATGCAGGGACCGGAACCCTGGAACCCTAGAAATTTCTAGCGGGCGAGTACCTGTCAGTGATCTACTAGGAAAACTTTATTAGATTTCTATCAGCGATTTGGGTTTGAAATATTAATAGATGATCATTAAATCCGACTTTCTCGTCGATGCCAGAAAAATAGATTCTGCTTCCGTTTAGAAGCAAATGAAGTGACTCACGATCATTTCAATTCTCAATACCTACACCTTAAAAGCCATCAAATCCTTTTCCAAACATACAACCACAGTTAAGAGGACATCTGGATGTTTTGATTCGGCATCTACCAATGTCAATTATCATGAGAATATTGTATCTCCACAACATGATGACTTTTCCAAATTTCTTATGCGAGCAACGAAGACGAACGCCAGGTTACTGATTGACAGGTATCTTCTATCTTTCTCCAGAATCTGGAAACTAAGGAATGAAACTTACGAGTTTGCGTTTACATATGTGGGGCGACGATAAAGACAGTAGCCCGACTTCCATAGGTACCTAGGTACCTACCTAGATTCTTCGTTTCATCCATCAGTTTAGGCCCTCTCTTGATGGGTATCCACTCAATCCGATAAAGGGGTGGGGTTGGTACATGTAGGATAGGTATGTAGGTAGAATATTTTATCATCCGCCCTCATAAGGCGTCACGCCTTCTTTTAAGGCATTATTTAGGTTTCTACCTATTAACCACCTTTGATTTTTCTATCCTCTACCTCTGCCTAGTTTAGATCAGATCTTAAGTACATCTTCCACTCTCTCTCATCCGTCACTCTTAGCTCGATGACGCGTAAACAAAGTCGCAAACAAGAGAAAACCTACGCCAAAATGACGACCGATCTCGCTGAGGATATCTCCAAGAGGACTTCTGGTTTTATCCAGTCTAGCAACCATAGGGATCTTCTCGACATCGTCGATTCACTCCGATCTCATGGTGTCAGCCACTATATTGACCTGCCGCAGATCATAGTGTGCGGAAGTCAGTCGTCAGGCAAGAGTTCTACTCTTGAGTCTCTCTCCGGCATTGCCTTCCCAACCGCAGAAGGCCTTTGCACCCGCTTTGCCACCGAGCTGGTTCTCCGACGTGGAGACAAGCCCGAGATCAAGGTACACATTCAGCCTAGTACCAACAGGACTAATGATGAAAGAATTCGCTTGTCATCCTTCGCCGGGAAGACCAAGGACCATGATGACTTCCCCAGGATCATCGAGGCTGCCAAGGAAGCAATGGGCCTCACCGGAAGCGAAGGTTCCAAGATTTTTAGCATGGACGTGTTGCGTATCGAGAGCACGTCGCCCACCGCACCCAACCTAACACTCGTTGATCTGCCTGGCTTGTTCGGCGCCTCCGACAAGAACCAATCAGACGATGATGCCACTTTGGTCGAAGACCTGGTAATGTCTTATATGAAACAACGCCGCAGTATCATTCTCGCTGTCATCGCCGCGGATAACCCTTTTGCCAATCAGCCCGTGACTAGGTTTGCTCGAAAGATCGACCCGTCCGGCTTGAGAACGCTTGGTCTCATTACGAAACCCGACAAGATTGATATTGGATCGGAGAGCGAGTCGTACTATGTAGAGTTAGCGCAGAATCTCAACGTAAAGTTGAATCTCGGATGGCACGTCCTACGCAACAGGAGCCACGCTACGGCTAAGGATAGCACCGAAGAGAGGGACAAGAGGGAGACGGAATTCTTTGCCGATTCGGTCTGGGCTGCCCTCGACGAATCACAGCTCGGCGTGGAAACGCTCAGGTCCCGCCTACGCAAAATCTTGTGGAAACAAATTCAGACTGGTTTACCAGGTGTCAAGGTCGAGGTGCAAGCCGGCATTACGGACTGCAGAACTAAGTTGACACAACTAGGAAAGGCACGTAGTTCGCAGAGAGAGAAGCATACATATCTTCAACGAATCAGTAGTCGTCTATCAAAACTATCTCGGGCGGCCATCGACGGGGTATACGCCGACCCGTTTTTCGAGTCTGTCTCTGACCAACAGGATGCTTTTGAGAGAAGATTACGCGCTCACGTGCAGGATATTCTCGAAAAATATGCTGAAAAGATGCGAGTCGATGGCCATACTCTGGAAGTTGTGGAGGAGGACCTGAGACCAACCCGAACAATGTCGAGGCGATATATCATGAGGAACGATTATTTGGACCTGGTAAAGGATCTTATGGTTGAATGCCGAGGTCGCGAGCTCCCAGGAACTTTCAATCCTCTTGTCGTGGGGGATCTATTTTGCAGGCAGTGCAAACCTTGGGAACTAATCACGCAGAACCTAGTTGAGCAGATCCATGAAGCTGCAGCTAGCAACTTCAACAAAATTGTGTCCGGAATTAGTGATGAGAATACCAGATCTCGCCTCATGAAAGGACATATTCAGCCAGCATTACACCTTCTCCGACAAGATTTAAAGGACAAGGTCGATGAACTACTAAAACCACATTTATCGATCCATCCGATCACGTACAACGACTATCTCACGAAGACCGTTCAAGAGATCCAGACGGTGCGTCATAATAAAAAGTTCGATGAGGTATCCATGAAATATTGCAAGTATACGGCGAGCACCGCGCCAACCCAGCCTGTGCAAGTAAACCTGAGGGAACTCCTTCGCCAATTGAAGTTTGAGACTCAGCCTGATGTCGAGGAGTACTCTGCCTCGCTTGCAGCTGATGTTGCTGCAGCATATTATCAGGTAACATAACATCCGTCTAATACGGGCTATGTAGCCCAAGGTCTTGGGAGGATGCTAATGCTGCGTAGGTTGCGCTGAAGAAGTTCACCGATGACATTAGCGTTGATGCCATCGAAGCCTGTCTAATCCAACGCCTACCAGAAGTGTAAGTAAACGACCAGGAACAACAGCAACCGTTACTAACAGTTATTTTCCATAGGTTCTGTCCCGATGTCATTTGGGACCTTTCTCAGGAGGATGTCGAGCGACTAGGATCCGAGGATGACAACACCGTAAAGGAGCGCAACGAACTCACTAAGAAGCTAGGTATCCTTGAAGATGGTCTGAAAGACCTAGATGCCTTTACAGCTCGATCTGCCATTCGTGCAGTAGTGGATGAGTTATGAAGTTAAAGGCATAGTATGATATGAAGGGGATAAAATATCCTTAGTGGCAATGCTGGTGTAATAGTTAGTTGTACTGATCGTATGGTTCATCGACAATACAGATTATTACCTTGACCAATATTACTTCTCAGGAGTACCTGTAATGTATGCTGTGTTACAGACCAACCACACCGCCTGCTACTCTCGAATCTGGCCCCCAACTAACCCCCCTATCTTAGTGCCGCCCTCCGGTACTCATCGGCACCCTCCAAGAACGTATTTTTATCTTGGAGGTCTCTATCTTCCGCATGATTTAGATTTTACTACCTATGCTATAATAATGCCCATCGCTTTTCCGAGACTAACGTGTGCCGTTTAACAGCATATACCCATCACATCCGCCCACTGACTAGGCACATTATTCTCCGAAGCAGCTTTCTTTGCAGCTGCATCCGCAATCCCGTTCCATTCTCTTGGGATTCTCCAGAAGCGGATAGAGAGTCCTTTAGCCTTGAACCTCTCAACTTCGCCCAGAAGCATCTCCCACATATCTTTGTTCTTGACATCTGCGTTTGCACTCGTCTTCCAGTTGTTCTTAAACCATGTCCTTGCCCACTTTGTAGATCCTTCGACCACATACGCCGAGTCGGTGGCAATGGTCATGGTGTTAAAACCCTCGCCAGGCCAGTTTCGGAAGCGCAGAGCCGCAATGACAGCACGAAGCTCAGCTCTGTTGCTGCTCTGGATGCTCTCGTCGCCAAAAGGTCCCTTGCTCTCCAGCCGACCCTCTGCCGTTGTCGGCTTGCCCGTGAGTCCCGGTCCATGGACGAATGCCCAGCCGGCTTTAGGATCTGGCTGACCATTGTTCAAGCACGCGCCATCGGTGAGGATGAGAACGGCCTGGGGGTCATCACGATGGATGTATCTGACAACTCATGTTAACAAGTCTAGTCTGGGATACCGACTGTTCTAAGAAGGCTGGCCTTTTCCCTGGGCTACTCTTACCTGGTCAACATTGCATAAGTTCTCTTACCAGGAAACAGTTCTGTTGGAAGGATTGAACTTGTTGGCGGAGTGAACCTGGTGGGGAAGACTTGGCCTGTGCCTCTGATTTTTTCTCGGCCATACCCATAGTAATCAGACATGGGAGCATCGATGGGGCTGTGAGCTTCATCGTCCTCTTCGTCCTCTTCGTCCTCTTCGTCCTCTTCAGCCTCGGTTGAGGGGTCGTCGTCTATGAAATTGTAATCTGTGCAGCACTTTCCACAAGTGACAAGACCATGTGGGCCGCAGACAATTCGGCCGTCGGGCAACTCGCAGGGGCCCTCTTCGTCATCACTACTAGATGGGTTAACCGGGTAAAAACCCTGGGCAAGATACCATCCGAGAGGCATTGTAGCAATAGTGAAAGGTGGATGAAAAGGAACAATCTCAGCCAGGCAGGTAAAGATTTCTGAGACGGGATCAAGCGCTATCAGATACGCGACTGGAGTTAAGTGTAGGTGGTAGAAGAACGAACTTAAATCAAGACCTGATCGTGAGAGAATGGAAGGTGTATTGAAGCAGGAGGAAGTGCAAACACACCAGCACCCAAATTTAAGTCCAACCTACCTGTTACTATACAAGTAGGAAGTTGTGCACGTGCCACCCCCACCACAAACCTTATATCTGAGGACATTCTACTACCGGTGGGCGTCGTGGGGCTGCCGGCTGGCACCCACCTGCACACCAACGCATTAGAGTACCTACTTCCTTCTACCTAATCCACCTCGCGCAATTCCTAACCTCCTACACATCATATCATTCTCAATACTGATCTCGATTACCTCTTCTAGGCCCTTGTCGACTTGAACCTATACCTATGAAGATGAAGAGGGCCTGGAGCATTTATTGAAATTCTATGAAATAGAACGGTCCCGTAATAAGGCGATCAAGCTCCTAGTGAAGACTTCGTCGTTGTTCGTCACTGTCCATGACTACTTGTCGATGTTACGTGCCTGGTCTATAGAGTTGCGCGAAGATATCCCAGAGGTCATGGGCATGTGGAATAGTATACCTTTACCGCCAGAAACGAAATCGGTAGTTGTGGATTTCCCCCTGGATTTACTAATGGTTGACAAAGAGGAGACTGAACTTTCTTGAGGGCGAAGGTGGCTCGAAATTTAAATAGGACAACCAGTTTTAAAGCTCGATATGGAACAATCTAGTCACTTTGACAATGATGGCATCTTTAGAGGAGGGCTTTAAGAAGAATGAAATATGTTTTTTTTCTAGTTACCGGCACCTCGGTAGGTAGATTACTGGGTTTGTATTGTGTAGTCTTTATAAAAGAAATGAGCTGATGCTTACTCTGCCTTATTGTTGGCTTTATCAGAGACTTTAAATATTCAACCCCTCCACAAAACGCCCAAGAAAAGATACTTATTGTCTCTGAATAGTTTCAAAATCAGTGAGAAAGTCTTTAATGTTACCTAAATTATTTATAATTTTCAAGGTAAGGGAGTTATATAATGACATCTTTAACTAACTAATGGTTTATCACTAAAGCTTTTCTTTCAAGGCAATTTCTCACCTATAATAATAACTCTTATAGTCAGGAGTAATAGTTTGAAAATACCTACAATGTATTTACATTCTTTAAATATGGTGCAATGGAGTCTTACCATAAAGCAAGGTGGCTTATTGAAGCTGATGTAATAGTCCCATGGAAGTGACAAATATCACTTCCATGTTATTGTGGTGATGCATTAAGGCCAGGGGGTGAGAGTTGGAACAATTTAATACCATCAGTGATTTAATAAGATAACACGAGTTTTTAAAAGGGTTAGACGTTAATATTAGGTTTTTATTTATTTAACATAACTACTGTTATTAGTAGGTTTTTCAGTATAATTTCTGTCTTGCTTTTGTTTCAGTACTTTAATAAAACTTTAACAGTTTTCTAAGATAAAGTAGGTAGGTTATCTAACAACTCGTAACAATATTTCATCTACACTTATTCTATAATTCTTTAGAATGTACTTCAGAGGCAAACATGATAAAGCCTAAACTGTCGAACAAAGGGATAAGTCATAAATACTAATCCCCAGTATGTCCCGACTCCCGAGTCTTCCTTTAACATAGAAAATTTGTGAAGTCACACTCGATATGGTGTACACATGAGAGGTAATAAAGAAGCATATATTTTGAGCTATTACCTAAGTGGTGTTAATAGATCGTAGCCTACCAGAACAATCGTCAATTACATATTAGGTAATTAATCTACCCCGGATCAATTTAAAGCATAGACATGCTCATAGCTTTGCAATGCCCCTATCCAGCTGCGTAACGTCAGCTCAGCCGGGGCAGGGCAGGGCTAAATAATAATTATCGAGGCTAGTTTAAACTCACGAATGTTGATAGGTTGTTCGGGAACATCCTAATGCATCCATGATATAGTCTAACCGTTTCCTAATTAAGGAATATGTTTCTAGATCAACCTCCTAAGCTTCAGCTTTCACCATAATATACAGTGAAGGCTGGTGATATTATTGAGTTCATAAAGTCTCACGGAACTAACCTTAACACATGTCTCCGCGAGAAGCATGATGAAGCCGCAATTTGCTTATTGCGATGTATAATAATTCTCATCGGATTACACCATGGGGGTTCGGAGATAAGAAAAAAAATACTCGGAAACGATGTTGCATAGGTAGACAATAGTTTATGCGTTGTTCTAATGTCTAGATAGCTCCATAATGGCCATTCTCCACAACTGCGGATAGACTACCTAAGTAACTAACTCCACCGGACTGATTTGGCGGTAGTATATCAAGACCTAAGCAGTAGGTAGGTATGTAGATAGACCTCCATCGCTCGTAATGCACGAAATACGTGGTACGGAACAGCAGAGATCTAGTTAGCTCCTATCGAGTCGCGTTCTTAAAGCATAAGCTCATCAGAAGGATTCAGGAGGGGTGAATGATTAAGTGGATAAGCTAGCAAGAAGTGCAGAAAAAGCCGCGCCATCTAAAAAACAAAAGGACAGTTAGAATGAAGCAAATCGTGCGAAGTTTCCTTGAATAATGTTGGCAACGATAAAATTGCATTGAATATTGATTTTAAAGAGGAAAAGACTCTAATACGTCGCTAAGTAGCGTGCTCCCTTTTTTAATAGAAGTCTTATATAGATGGTTTGTAATAAACATGGGACGACTCAAAAATGGTAAGTTCAGAAGCTACCCCGGCAAGTTGTTAATCTGCGTGATGTGATCGAAGGATCGGGGGAGTATTACACGTGTATGCTATATCTCCGGCCAAGGACCATAGCTACCCAAGTTGGCAGGTCGTATCGCTGACCTGAGGACCCTGAAGCGCCCTTGTTGGACCTAGCCCCTGTTTCTCGCCGACGCTATTGGACGCTCCCGCGAGGACAGGCATGGCTTCGGAGCATGGGTACATGGATCTTCTACATACTGAGCCTCCCTCCGTCCACGTGGGAGGAGTGCGTCCCGGATCTGCATTCCTTTATTTTGAGCTCCTCCCCCCCCCAAGTCTTAGCCTCCAGGTACCGAATCGCGTTCCTGCATCCCTTAGCTAGGCAGTCACTCAACCCAACTCAGGATGCGATCTTCTACTGGACTACTTGGCCTGCTGGCCGGCTTTGGCATGGCATGCGCCACCTCGGCTGTCTCCTCGATCGACACTGACCTCAAGTGCAAACTGTCGTCCGGTGCTAGCATTTCTCACAATGCGTCCGTGGCTCCGCGCTGGAGCGAATACGGCGCTCCTCAGCCCGGCACCATCGTGTCTGTCGCGACTGAAGCCGACGTGCAAGCTACGGTCCGTCGAACCCACACGTGATAGTCGAGCGATATAGCTAACAACTCGTAGGTCCAATACTGCGTTCAGGAGAACATTCCGTTCTTAGCTCAGAACGGAGGCCACGGCTGGAGTGGTGCATTCACCTTGGGCGAGAACGGCGTCTTGATCAACTTGCGCGGCCTCAACAATACTGTCTTCAGCGCCGATAAGACGCAAGCAACTATCGGAGGAGGCGCTGCTATCCAAGAGGTTATCAACCAGGCATTCAGCAACGATGTCCAAATCCTTACCGGTAACTGCAACTGCGTAGGAGCGCTCGGCGCAGGTCTCGGCGGAGGCTACGGCAACTTGATGGGTCTCTACGGCCTCAGCATCGATAACTACCTTTCCTTCAACGTCGTCCTAGCCAATGGAAGCCTCGTCACCGTGACCCCTGCCCAGGAGGACCTTTGGTGGGCTCTTCGTGGCGCGGGCCCTAACTTCGGCATCGTCACCTCGGCCGTCATGAAGACAACTCCGCTGCCGCAGGCCGAGAACATAGCCTGGACTGGCGGGTTATGGTTCACCGAGGACAAGATCGAGCAGGTCACGCAGGGTATCGAAGATCTTAAGCTTGAGGCACCCATGAACATCTTCCTCTACTTCCTCACGTCGAACGGCGAACCGACGGTGCTCGTGACGGTCTTCTACTACGGTACGGAGGCCGAAGGACGCGAGGCGTTCAAGTCGATCATCGATATCGGGCCTTACGATGATACGACCGCGGTGCTACCGCAGAACGAGTGGAACGCCGGCGCTGACGGCTTCTGCACCAAGGGCGAGCGCAAGCCCACGTACAGCGCTGGTTTCGATACCTTCGTCCCATCCACCTGGCGCCAGGTCTGGAACGACTATACCGAGTTCCTCACCAACCCCAACACGAGCGCCACGACTGTGGTTGTCGAGTGCTACTCGCTCGACAAGGCCCAATCGTTCGGGTCGGACTCCGCGTCGTTCGCGAACCGTGACATCCGCTTCAACGGCTTTACCATCTCCTGGTACCCGGATGCCAGCCTTGACGCGACAGCCGAAGCGTTCGGCTCCGGTTTCCGTGATCTGTTACGCGCAGACGACGGATTATCATCCAACCGCACGTAAGTACCCTCCTAAATCTGCCACGATTCTGGTGTATGTTGCTAACGACCTAATCTAGATACGTCAACTTTGCCTTTGGAGACGAGCCCAACGATGCCGTATACAACAACAGCACGCAAAGGCTACAACAGCTCAAGAAGGAATATGACCCCAACAACGTTTTTAACCAGTGGTTTGACCTATAGCAAGATACTTAGACCTTTAGGAACCAACTATGTTACATAAAAATAGGGATATTAATTAATTTGGTTCCGTGGACGACTCATCCCACGGGAGTGCATATACTCTGTAAATAGTTCATATTGTCTACAATTTTAATCTGAGTTAGTTGTTGAATGATGCTACAAGAGTTCCTGCTTGCCTACCCGTTCCTAAGTAGGAACACGTGAATGTTACATTCGATATATCCCATCGGCTTGCGTATAGTATTGATTACTCGTAGTTACCTACTGCCTACCTAGGTACCTAGGTAGGTAGGTAGTTCAGAGGGCGTCTTGAATTATCTAGCGCTCGAGTTTCGGTACTATATATCTAAGGTTCGTAAAGACGATGCTAATTTTTTAACCTTAAGCATCAGCGGCGATGATGTCCGCAGCCTGTTCTGCAACACCATATAAGCTTGCCATCGGGTGTCCGCCGACAGGGCTTGGGAAGATACTAGCATCGCAGATTCTGAGACCCTGGACTCCCTTGACCTTGAGATCTCCGTCCACAACAGTGCCTAGGGGGCAGCTCCCCGCAGCGTGGAAGTGGGCCACGCCGACAGCCCTGATCCGGTTCTCGATCTCGCTGTCAGAGGACTCTGGCGTAAGCGGGGTCATACCCGGGAACGCCACCTCTGACTCCACATAGCCCTTCAGAGCCTCCGTACCGAGCATGAGCTTAAGTACCCGCCTCACACCATGGATGAGACAAACGCGGTCGAGCGCGGTTGTGAAATAGTTGGGCTCGATGAGCGGGGTGGCGTTGTCGATGTCTTGAGCCAACGATACGCGACCACGGCTGCTCGGCAGAGTGAGCATGACGGAGGTACAAACGATGCTGCCGTCGAGAGGAAATGCGGGCGCTAATGGGTGATAAACGACGAGCGTCTCCACAAAAACGCGCCCTGGCTGAAGCAGTGCTTCTCGCTCCGCACCGATGACGCCATCTTCGTCGAGAGCCTTCTCTAAAATATCACGCGGGGGACCTTCGTTGTTGTTCCAGTCAGCCGGCATGCCGGCTACGAAGACCGGATCGGACAGATTGGGATGGCCTACGGCGAGTCCGCGAGAAGGGTCTTTGAGCTTGAACCACTGAAACAAGGCAAAGTGATCGAAATACTGTTGGCCTACGCTGGGCAGGGGATGGACTAGTGGGATCCCGTGTCCGGATAGGGTCGAGGGGTCCCCAACACCCGAGCGGAGTAGAAGGCGTGGCGTCTGCAGCGAACCTGCAGATAGAATGATTTCTTTTTTTGCAGTAATTGTCTCACCATTTGCTAGCTTGACGCCCGTAGCCTTCGGCTCCGCGCCTCCTGTCTCGAATAAAATCTGCAAGACTGGGCAGGACGTCTTCACACTGATGCCATCCAGCGGGTAGGCAAGATGACTGGGCCGCCTCTCCCCATCTTCCCAGCTCTCGTAATATTCGCACAGCCCAGCCAAGCCGCCTACGAAAGGGTCAAGGTTTCTCTCTATGCCGAGTTCCTTCCATCCATGTTCGATGGGATCGCGGAGAGGGTACTTCCTAGCTCCGTGGCTCCCGCTGACCGGCGTAACTTTCATGGGGCCTTCGAAACCATGCTGCTCGGCGTCGGCGTTGGGATCGAAGAACCGCTCGGAACGCTTGAAGTAAGGTAGCAGACCACCATAACTCCAGCGGTCGTCCCCGCCTAGCCGTCGCGCCCAGGTGTCATAGTCTGGGGGGTCGCCGCGTGACCATCCGCCATAATTGAGCACGCTTCCGCCGCCCAGCGTCTTTCCGGCCGTGAGGGTATGCGTGCGGCCGGCGGTCGACGGCGTGGCAGCGGTAGGGAACTGCCAGTCCAGCGCGCTACCCTGTAGAGCAAAGCCACCTAGAAGCGACACGACGTCATGTTCTGGCGTCGGGTCTGGGCCGGCTTCAACAACTAGAATAGAGCTATCAGGTTTCGAGCTTCTAAGACGAGAGGCTAGGGCGCAGCCGCTGAGACCCCCGCCAACTATTACATAGTCAAAAGTAGTGGATTCCGACATGACTTTGTTCGGCAGCTTATCTACTTAGTAGTATAAGATTGAAATTGTGGAACGTGAAGAAGTGGCAGAATACGGGATTTTAGGATACGAATTGGAGTTAATATGACTGACTCTATGGCACATAGTCGCACGTTTAGCTTACATATCATGGTCACCAACACTGCGACCTTGATGCACATGGAGGGTTACGCTATCGTCCAACCTCCTCACTTGTCTAACCAACATCTAAGTTGGACAGTTACACACATAATTACACAAATATATGCAAGGGCTTAAACGTTAAATGCACTTCAACTTGAAATTCAACCTGTATTACGATACTTAGGCCCTTACCTGCTTATTGAAGGAATAATTGCGAGATGGATGCACTTTACATATTAGAATCATAGGAGAATGACTTAATACTTACCTACCTAGGTACCTGCCTAGGTATCTAGATATGCATAGTAATGTATTAAATTTATCTTTAAACGAAAGCAATAAAGCCTTCAACAAGTTGTTATACAAACCCAAAAATCTCTTAATTTACTTGCATCAAGAATCATATGTTCGAATACCATCATCCATCCTCATAACCGGCGCAGGCAGAGGTTTGTTCTTCCGAATCCTACCTACCTATGTACCTACATATGGAGTACCTAGGTAGATACCACTTAGAGATGATTCGCCAACCCACTAGTAACCAGGTTTGGAATTTGGTCTCTCGTGGCCAAGAACCACTCTCCTTGCCGGAGTCCGAGATCCCAGAGTCAATCTCTTCCAAGAACTTATGTATCAACCTCCCCAGAGGTCGAGATAGTAAACTGATAGTGGTCAAGATTGTTGATGCACGCGAGGTGTTCGCTTACCTCGGCGCCTCGGAAAACATATCGCATTTAGACATCGTCGTCGCAAATGCGGGCTTAAGCTTCGCAGTTTGACCCCTCATCAAGCTAAAGCCCGGTCAACTGGCCGAACTCATCGATGTCAATAGACAATCTAGGCCCCGTTGCGACTCTCCCAGGCTACTCTACTACTCCTAGCCAATACGCCGGCGCGCCCATACTTCGTGCTTCTAGGGAGTATGCAGGGTTCTACAGGGGGGTATGGACAAATATCCACTTCCTCTGGAAGGCTACGGTGCAAGCCAGGTTTCTTGGTGCGCAGGTTGCATTCTGAACATGCTGGGGAGGAAATATGCATATTCGCCATCGATCCATGGATGAAGCGGTTTTCGCCGTGGAAGATGCGATGGATTCCGTGAAGGATCAGGTAAGTTACACGACATGACGCCGCCTAATGCACTTCATCATATCAGAAACTCCTACTGACACAAAGGGACGCCTGCGATATGCCACATGCAGATTGGTTCGGCAACTCGCAAGAAAACTTCAGAAAGGCTTCCATCGATCAGCGGCGGGGAGTCCGAATAGTAGATGGTGCATGGTAGTGAACGCACACTAGACACATACATACAATTATAGTATACCTAGTAGTATAGTAGTCGTAGGCATGTCCTGCTGCTTGGTCTTTCTCCAGATTCTCGGCAGCTTACTTTTTCGACAACTTTAATTTCCGATCCTTTCCCTTTTCTTGATTTCTTATGGACCATGGTAGTTTTGGATATCCAACTAGTGCAAAAGAGCGTTGTAACATCGTAAAGTCTGAATAAGCTTAAGTAAACCTAGGGGCTTACATGTGAAGGTATATTATTGGAGGCTTAAGTTTTGTTACACTGTTATGTACTGGTGGACCGCGCTAAACCAATCGCCATACCTAATTAGTATTAGCCCAGTCAAAGGGACCTAATGGTCTTTTCGATTTTTCGATTTTCACCATATTATTTAACCTTATCTTTGGGCATTAAAAATAGAAAGAAATATAATAAATTCTTCATTAAATGCACCTTTTTAAGCCTTTTAAACCTAATACACCTTCGCGTTTTATGAGTATATGTACCAGCTGTTGGTTTGACAAGGTCAAATGATTACGTATTAGATACGTAGAAGGTAGGTAGGATTTGGGGTGTTATTTCATTGATGTATAGGTATGGAAGGAATCTAAGCTAGGTGGGGGACGTGGGGGAAATCAATCTAGTATTGATTTGACCCCACACAACCACATGACAAAAGTGGATCCTGCCGGATACGGTCACATGACCAGTATTCCGACACCAGCATTTCTTTCGTTAAACGTTAAAAAAGGACAACACATTCGATATCTTCTTAATACATATATCTCTACTAAAGCTGCCGCTAAGCTCTAATGGGATAAGACTAGGGCTTCTTCCGAGGAAAAAACTTGTCAGTGTAACAAAACTTACCCACCACACCATAATATAGCTTCATCAACTACTACCAACAACATTTCTGTGCTATGCCAAACAGTTGTAGCTCGTGCCAACTAGGATCCCTTGGCTCCCGTCCCGTTCTCACCGAACCCTTTTCCACTTGATGGACCACTCCTCCGCCTATTACCAAAGGGGATAGGTCCTAGGTAGGTTAGCCAAAGATCCAGGCACCACTTTGAAAGGAAGGCTCAGGATTTGAAATTCCATAATAATCCTATGTAATGGCTGTTAAGAAATGAGTGTGGTGTGAACCTGCGACCTCTGCACCTGGGTCATACTTAGGTAAACATTCTCATAGAGGCAGCCGAACATGAGGCCCACAACGTATCATCATCTTATCGCCCTCCAGCGGGGTTCGCGATCGCGTTTTCGCCCGCATCATCATGGCCTAAATATTTCCGGGTGTGCCTCAACCGGGTTTCAGCCATGTGCCATCCGAACCCAGGTGTCTGGAAAGCTACACACCAAAGCAAGACACTTCAGTAGCACCGCCACGCTCAGGGAAAAAGCAGAAGATTCCGAAAACTTCTGGCGTGTTTCGGCCGACGACTCCCAATTTTGGGACGACTACGTCTCAACCCGGCCAAGCTACAACACCGCCTTCTACAACGAGATCTACAACCACCATAGCGCGCACTCGTCCAACTGGGAGACCGCGCACGATGTTGGATGCGGAGCCGGTCAGGTGTCTGAGGAGCTGGCTTCGCGCTTCGGCCACGTCGTCGCATCAGATATCAATGACACCCACCTCTCCGTCGCAAAGCGCCGACTGGGACCCAGCTTCGGTCCCGAGCGTATCTCTTACACGCACGCCATGGGCGAAGATCTGATCAAGCATCACGCACCTGGCTCTGCCGATCTCATCGCTGCGGCCGAGGCTATGGTGCTTATGGACGAGAAGGTAGCCCTTGAAAATTTCAAGCGCCTGCTCCGGCCTGGCGGCACCTTAGCATTCTGGTTCTACGGCCGCCCGACGTTTTCCGACCCTAAGCTGCGCGCCGAAGCGCAGCCGCTGATCGACGCTATCATGGTGCTGAACTGGGCCAAGGTGATCCGCGGCAGCGGCGAGCGACGCATCGCGGGTTTCCAGCGCGCGGCGGAGGGCATGGCGTCCTGGCTCGACTATGTGCCGCTCGACCCGGAGTCGTGGACGAACGTGCGGCGCATCAAGTGGAACACCAGTGCCACCCTGCCGTTCTTCGGCGAGGAGGCGTGCGGGTTCCCGATCCACCCCATCAGCAACGTCAAGCCTGGGGAGCACACGGAGTCGCGCGAAGATCCGGACTGGTGGCGAAATTTCTGGGACATCGCCGAGCTGAAACGGTATTTCCGTGTGCTCTTCCCGGGGTTCAAGGAAGCCGTGGGGGAAAGCGACGAGCAGATGGACCGGTATTTCCGGGGGCTCGAGGCGCATTTTGGGAGTGGTGTGCAACAGTTTACTTGGCCCGCTGTACTGGTGACGGCTACTCGGAAATGATCCCACGTAGCAGCAATTTGGAGATTAGGTAGCTAGGAAATAAGGAGTTCGATTTAGAATTTCACGATTATGAATGAAATAATGACAAGTCAAATAAATCTATTAGTCTCATCTTTAAATATACTAAGTTCAAGATAAAGTTTAAGATATTTTACAAAGTTTAAAGTTTGTAAGGTTCCACTGTTCATTTTTTAAGACTTTGCTATCCCGCTGATAATAGGGGTCTGGCCCCCCAACCCATCAAAAGGGGTACCAGCTACCTAGTTAGATACTCATTAACAGTGTCACTCAATTTACACATTATACACTTAGGTATATATATATCCTAAATCTCATAATAAACATATGTAATTGAATTTCCTCCCGGCATATATCATTAATATTCGTTTTAATAAATTACAATGCCCGCCCAAATGCCGAATTTATACATGTTCCACCGGCTGGCTGCCCAGGTGGACACTGCGCTGCACGGTAATTCCACGACCCGGCGAGATGTGCTCGTCCGAGTGGTTTCCGTCGGCGCTGATGTCTACGTCTACCCCCCGTATGTTGTCGGTGAGCCCGATGTCGTCTTTGTAGTCGGTCACAGACCCTAAGGGGTAACCCCGGCCGGTGCCGCTGATACCGCTGATACCGCTGCTGCCGGGATTTCGCGAGAAGTACGAGCCTTGATTCTTCTGTCGGATGGGACGACCACGGAACAGAAGCCATATCGGTCGATAGGTCGGGAGGCAGGCGCTCAAGACGGCCGTCGATAACTCGATGACCGCCCAGAAAAAGACGGGCGAGGTATAGTCTGCATAAGTCAGTCACTAGAACAACGGCACGATTAGGGGGCGAATTATCATACAAGTCTCATCATTGAAGTGGAGAGCTAATCTGTCGCCGACGTGAACGTAGATGAGGGCACGTGTAAGGCTGAACGCGCATACTCTATGTCACGGTTAGTGGGTCGCGTAAATCAGGGGCTCGATATGAGAACGTACGTTGCACCGAGAAGGAACATAACCAGCACACCCAGCTTCTGCTTCAGCGGTAATTGCAGCTGGAAGACCATCGGGATCGGCATAACGAGGATAATCACATCTATGAGGATGTCTGAGATAGCCATGCCGTACCACAGCGCAAGCCCGTTTACGCAGTTGTTGTGGTAAAATGCTTCGATGAACGGACTGATCGGGTAGCAAGTGAAGAGGTTTGCGAAAAAGAACGCGACCGTCCAGCCCACGACGAGGCCGAGCACGATCTGCGAGGCGATCTTAAACGGCTTTCCGTAGAAGATGTTCATATAGAAGACCAATATGGACGACTTCACGAATCCGAGACCGACGGTCGAGAGAATATTGACCGCGAGTTTGCACTACAAACAGTTAGCACGAGTCCCCTTTTCTCAAAGCTAAGTTATAGCCTACCTTCTCATAAATGACGAATCGAGGATCGTCGAGAAGCGGTTGCCCGTCCGGTCCCACCGACTGATGCTGACCGAGCTGGCCGTCGATGGCAGCAACCAACTGCACCGAAGCGCAGCCAACAGAAACGGCCTATATTGGTCAGCTGCTTATTTTATTGAAAACATATGGATATAACTTACCGTCGCCGCAATTACAAGATAATCGTCCAACTTAATACCCTTTCCGAGGACTTTGGCCCACAATCGTAAGGCGACGGAAACGATAGGTAATATCATGAAGGCGATCCCAAGGCCAACCATCTGGCCTTGGGAGTAATTATCCGCCATATCCTGAATGACACCCATTTTGAGAGAGCGCCTATGCGCACCGGCGCAAGTTGACAAGGGGGGAGGTCGGCGGTGGTGAGAAAGAGAACGACGAATCTGAGTTATCTAGTAGTGAAAATCACTCCAGAAACTCGAGAGATGCTGACGTTCACCGGCCAAAGCAGTATCGGTATCTATAGCATTATCATTACTCATACCACCTAAACTCCGAGGACGTCAACGTGGGGTCCATGCATTATAAATGTTCTCTTACGCATGTGGCTGCATCTTACATAGTACAGTGTCTATAGTACTCTTACCAATTGGGCAGGTGATGGCCAAGATGAATACTACTGTGCCACCAATACAATCCCACAATAACACCTTGCCGTTACTACCTAGTTACTTATTCTAACAATAACCCGGATGGTAACTAAAGAATCTTGTTTTTGTCTTCCCTTCTTTTGGTCTTTTTTCCTAACTCCATTTACGAGGCTTTACCTACTTAGTTTTCCTTCCCGTCCTACGCTCAGATGAATGTTTATCTCATTTAGTTACTTACCTATTGCTACATTACTACCCTTGAGGGGACCTCGGTATTCTGTTAGTGGGGTTCTGGATTGCCTCAATCCATCTATGCCACCACGTAACCCCTCATTAGAGGTCTAGTTGCGACGTAGGACAGTTTTAGCTTCTGTCTGAGAACGGAACCAAGAGGATCGGGTTCAGGCAATGTTTAGGTGGTGGACAGGGTACTGCAGTAATCTTCAGCGGTAATCTTTCAAGGGTTCTGGAATGTTATTACGGCAGACTGGGTAAAATACAAGATACTGTAGGTAGGTACAAGAGGGGGGGGATCTTACCGAGTTGAGAGATCGTAAAAGCAAAAAGATGCAGAATACACCGCGGCCAGCGAATACATTTAGTGAATGCCGGCGCTAATTGGGTCAAGTACATAGGTCCCGCGTTGGGTTTCTTCGAGAATCCTTCAGTGGTGCTGACACGCATGGTGATGCAGTACTATGTACGAATGCAGCACGACCGCCCAGTTTTGCGGCCAACCAGGGGGTGCTTATCGTCCCATCTACTTCAAATTGACCAATAAGAATCCCTAAACGAGGCTTAGTACATATATCCACATACACCCTCTACATAGTATACATATGCTATAAGCTACATCGGCCAATGAGATTACGAAGATTTAACGGATGGTCCCAGCATCTAAAGCCTCGTGGCAACTCTTGAAGAACCCCGAGTACCATCGCCTTAAATGCAAAACTACTCTGCTACTCTAGGTATTGTATGCAATCCTGGAACATCCATCCCGTCACAGGTCTTTGCGTACCTTCTATGGTAGCAATCTAGGTAAGTTCCGAAGTCAAGGCCGCCTCAATCTTTAAGAGCTTTAACTGCCTGTACGATACGATGCCTACCTAGTCCTGGCAGAACTTTTTCCAAAGGCCCGAAGCCAAGTAATAAATTTAGATAAATAAATTTAGATAAAATATACTAGGTAAGCTTATCCCGATCCTTCCCTTACTAACTATTTCTGTTAATAGGTGTGCGTGAGATCATAACCTTTCCTAGCTCAGTTAATCGATAGTTTGTAGAGCTTATGCGTGGAGACGTTCCATCGGTGGGAGTCTTGCAGGAAGCGGTATCGGTAAATCCACGGCTATGGAATCACTCTATCGTAACTACTATGTATACCATAGGTAAGTAAAGAGGAAGTTGTCCAGAGTATAATGAAGTATATTAGTTATGAGTGATTGTTGATCTCCAAGCAACCCAGCGCTGACAAATTACGAGAATATTGATATCGATCCATATACCAATCAATTCCAATTTCCCACGTACATACCTACATAATGTTAGATCTAAAAAGTATACCTACCTACTATTAGTTAGTTGTAGATTAATGATTTAACTTAAGTTGATGTTATCTCCTTATTTTGTCAAGTTACGCCCCAAACCCTTAACATGCTGGCGCTATTCCTCCGAAAGTGACTATAAAACGTGCCATGATAAGCAGAAGGATCGAGTCAAGTGGATTAATGCACCGGCTTATTGGTTATGGATTCGTAATCGAAGTGGCGATATGTTCTAACGCGTAAATAGATACGGTGGGTATAATAGAAAGAAGTAAACCGGTTTAGAGTGATTCACCAGGTTGTTTTGTTTCGATGAGTGTAAAGTGTGAGTTCATATGCATATCATGAAGTAAAACAGAGTTACCACGTGGGGGTTCGATCAATACGAATAGAAGTATGCACAATTGAAATATTTTGGTGATCTCAAAAGGGGCAAAAATCAGTACCTGATAATCATATGGTTCTAGTCCTCGTCCTCTTGGCTGGTATTATCTAGATTAGAAGTATGGCTCTAAGTACCTAATAATGTTGAACCCAAAACAAATGGTCATTTATTTTTATAGTTAATTATAAATATTTCATTTCTCGCGGAGCATTCATCAAACCACCCTATTTGTAGAGTTGTAGATGAAAACATTAACATTTTGTATTGTATTCTTCTGGGCCAAAGAAATAGGATACGTTTAGAAGGTTTAAGAATTTGTTATATTATATTAAAGTACTCGTGAATATAAGTGTTTACCTAGGCAACTATCTTAATTCTGATGGCAGTGAACCTTGTTTAATTCGTTCATATTTTCATATTTAGGTAACATAGCTAAGAGAACCGGTTAAGCTCGTATATTTGTCTACCCAATCATACAGAAACTAGAGAAACACGAACATGCTTAACAATCACTGACGAGAGTTCTATTCTCATCATCTTTGGGATACTTTTGTCTCATCGAATTCCTTCGATTTTGGCTGAGGTCAGATGTTGCTTGTAGTTAGACTATACTATGTTTAGGAAAGCTCATTAGCCTTTCGTCTGAAGTCTGTTAGTCGATGTTCAAGTGCCTAGATAAGACCGGTAGTTGCGTAAGACTTGTTTAGTGCTCTTTTTAGTAAGTTACCTTGTCAGGTTTGTAAACATCTAGACTCTAATCATCTTGGACATCTAAACTACACAAACCGGAATATCCATGCCTCACTGTTGCATTCGTATGTCTAACAATGTAACAACTGAGCTAAGCGATGACAGATGGTATCAGCAAAAAGGGGCTTTTCAAGATATCTAGGATATGACAGAGGCTAGACTTAGTCTAAGAGATGTTTACATCCCTACTCTTATCTCGATTATGTTTTTAGGGGTATGTACGTAGGTATGTACGTAGGTATACTACTAGGTTCGGTAGATGACATGGTCCTCCATAGTTCTACATGAAGTTTCGGAGAGATCCATGAGGCTTGAGTACGCTTGGCCGTTTAAACCCCTACGATCTACCCCTCTTGTCTCCATCGTACAGAGTTGTTGCTCTTAGTGTTCTCTATATGATCAAGGGGCATATATCTGAGACTTCTATCTCTGGATCGTTCCCGTGTTACGTAGCTAAGACTAAATGGCTTCGCGCGGGAACATGGCCAAACGTAGATTTAGAGTTCATCCTGTGCCTTGTTCCTTGCATGAAGACCACTGGCAGCGGGTTTACCCTAGCCGACATTTCGGAGTTGTCGATATTTGGAAAAATTTGGAGCCGACGTCGAGTATGCAAGGAACCAATTCTTTAGTCTAAGCCGTCATAGGAATAGAACCGGACGGATAGATCTCATATACGTAGGGTTTTCCGCTATGCATGAGCCTGAGACCTGCTTTTCGAACCCTTTCTCTGTCGTCCCCCGCAAGCCACATGCCCCGAGTCCCTGATTATAACCGTTGGTGTTGGGGGCTAGCTCCTTGTCGCACGATCTGTTCTAGATTCCAGGGGTTTACGAACGACATACCCTAGCAATTACGATTAGACGCGTGCGGCGTGATAGGCAAGCGATTCGTCTGGTCCCCCGTGTGCAAATCGCGTATATGTAAGTATGCTGGCGTAGTTGACGATGCTACGGAACGTTACTTCGTCGGCAAGCGGCAACTTCGCAGGAGTCAGGAATTGGATCGGAAGAATAATTCAAGAATTCAAAGCCAAGCCCTTGTTGGCCGAGTATCTACCCAGTTCCCTGAGCAGTACCTAATCATACATACCTAGGTCCTTATCTACTTGGGTTCATACGTTGGTAGGTATATCTCTCATTAAACGATATCCTTTACTTATGTCGTCGGACCAGACTGCTCCGTTGATGCGGATACTATCTTAGAGGCTCAATCACGCGGGCAAAGCGTCCCGATTGAACGATTAAGCTATGTCTACTACTACATATGTAACCTAGTTACTATGCAAATGTTTGCGCAGAAAGTGCACTAATTTTATCAGTGGAAGAGGTCTCTTCCTACTGGGTATCCCGTATGTATGTATGCATGGATGTACGTACATAACAAATAGCATGCTAGGCCAGGGGGGTCGCATCTCTGCATGTCATCCCGTTTTCTCTGCTAAAAACGTCACCTAGGGTTATAAGAGGCGCGCTATTGAACATTTTGGGTATCGAAGGATCGCCGCAACCACACGGCTGCCATACAATTCAGGCTATCAGGCACTCAGGAAGAGTAGTGTGGCTTTGAACATTGCCGAGTTGGATTTACGAAATTGCGCCTAGAAAAAAGATCATCACCTTGTAGGGGCAACATTGATGAGGCATTTCTCCTTCAATCAATAGCTAGAATGGCAAATATATGTTGGTTCTATCCCTGAGGGAGCCGTTAAACCGACTACATTGCGTCCCGAACCAAAACAGCCCAGAAAAAATGGTACAGGACGGGAAGCAAATCAGAAAACCACATCGGTCGGGGCCTTTAGTTGGCCCCTGACATCCCTAAGAGCTTGAATCCCTGTCTCTTCCCCGTCCCCGGTTCGGCGGTTCCTGCTGATCCTGATGAAATCCTAGCTCCACTGTTGGATCGATCTCCTGATGAGGTTTAAACATTGTAATAACCTAGGTAGGATCCTAAGAAGCATAGGTGTCACATTCGAGATAGAAGCATGTGGTAGGGTATCATATTCTTTTCCATTTGAGATTACAACATGGCCGATAGCTCAATTATTTCCTTTGTTTTGCCAACGCCATTAGATTGAATGTCTATTAACTAGGTAGAAATGTAGTTAAACTTGAAAGAGATGGGGGCCAAAAAGTCCACTACATGTCTTAGTGTTGGTTAGTTCATCATCACCAACCTTCGCAGCTTTAGTCTAGATCTTCCCCTAACTATATATGTACAAAATAACAAACGCCTTGCCTATCTGATCTATCGGTCTACTTATTTAATATCTCTCTAGTTTGTGAGCTACGTATTAATATGTACATAACTTGGAAGCATTAGACTTACATAATATTTGCTGTGCTTAGTTAAAAGAGTTCAAGTCATCCCTATCGTATTAGATAATAGATAACTAAAAGACATAAAACAACGTGTTAAGTATTATTATTATGAAGGCGAAAACATTCGATATGAGCAGGCATTATCAACATTATTCCCAATTATCTTCATTCAGGCAGATTTTCCCCCTGAATTGTTTTTTCCCTCTCCCCCACATTCGAAGCTGTTCTCCACTCTGCATAGCTGGAAGCCGTCCGATTGTCCTGCTTAGTTATAACCTTATGGTACCATTAGACATGTTAGCTGGGTAGACCTGCCCAAAAGCGAATAAGGACGAATAAAAAAGCCCCTCCCCCTTTACCAGTACCTAATTCATCCTTAGACCATACGACCTTAAGGAGCTTTGGGACCATGGGTACATGCCCCTCCCATTGGCTCTGCGCTGATCTGATCGATCTTATTGCTTGATCGGGATGAGTGCTCGGTCTCGTACTTACACCAGAACGGGCCAGCTAGCCAACCAGATACGACCTACCTAAGACAAAAAAATTAAAAAAGGGAAAAAAAAGGGTGTTCGTAACACACGTGGGAGCGAGTGAGAGGGAAAAAAACAAAACAAGAAGTAAAAAAAAGCAATTGGACCTACATACATACCTCATACATACATACATACATCCATACAAGCTATACATACCTACCTAAGGTATCAACATGGGTCTCTTCTCTCGAAGGTCTAAAACGCCGAAGCCGGTAAATGCCACTGCGGCGGCCGAAGGGGGAGGAGGATTCGGAGCAGGGAATGACTCGGCCAGCCTCAACTCGGAAGGGTCAAACATGAGGAGCTCGTCGACGGGCAACTCGCGCCTCCAGATTCACAATACCAATCGCACGTCGGCCAGCAGCGTACCTCAGACGCCACTGACCCCCATGACGCCGCATCCCCTACCCCGAATCAACCTGCCTAAGCCCCCAGACCCGTCTCTCGATGCCGCAGGTTATCTCAAGAGTCTGGGCTCCATTCGCGATCGCTCCAAGATCGTGACCGACAAGGCCTTGCGCAATAGCCTGAGCCACTTCGACGTTGACATGGCCAAGTTTCCTGATGTGGTCACGTTCGTATGCGGTATCATCAAGGTCTGGGAATTGCCGAATCCACCCCCCAGTTTTCTTGACACTATACTAGTGTATGTATAGGTGTGCTGACTAGGAAGTATAGCGAGACTTCGACCCGCCGTTTTCCTCCATCCCGCCCCACGGCCGGTATCAGCACTTCTGCGTCGGCGGTCGGGACCGGGTCGCCAACCTGCTCGCCACCTTTCCCCAGAACATCGACAGCACCGAGAAATGTCGCAGCCTGATCGACCTATTCCTCGTGAGCGTCCTGCTCGACGCCGGCGCCGGCACTACCTGGAGCTTCAAGAGCGCCGAGAACGGTCGCATATACAGGAGATCGGAAGGTTTAGCTATCGCGAGCTTGGAGATGTTCAAGGCCGTACGTGTGCACCCACAATAAGCGATATCTACGCCGATATGGAAGATCTACACTTATTTCTTATCTATTTTTTTTTTAAAAAAAATTATATATCATTTTTTGGATACAGGGGCCAGCGCTGACATTTGTATCGCGATAGGGATTGTTTTCTGGGAACCCGAGCAACAAATTTCAAGTGGATAAAGATGGTCTCCAGAAACTCACTGTCGAACAATTGGCCAAGGGCATGCAGTCGCAGCCTGGGAGCGAACTCGCTGGTCTAGAAGGTAGAACGCAGCTCCTGATCCGTCTCAGTACCGCGCTGGCGGAAAAGACCGAGTACTTCGGAGATGATGGACGGCCAGGCAATTTGATCGGTATGTGATATCATTCATTCATGAGATCAGCCAGATCCCCCCCTCTCCCCTGGATGTCTAGCAAGTCGGATCTTCTAACCCCCATATGAATGCGCAGACTATCTCCTCGCCCACCCGACGACACAAGCTTCTTCAACCCCTATAGTAGTCGTTCCCGTGCTCTGGAATGCGCTTATGTCCGGCCTCGCCCCCATCTGGCCATCGTCGCGAACGGCTATCGATGGCGTCCCGCTCGGCGACGCATGGCCCTGCTCGTCGATGCCGCAGCACGCGCCGACGTCCACCTCTCCTAACCTCTCCCCCTTCCCCAACTCACAGCAGAGCGCCGCGCCGTGGGAATCCATACTACCTTTCCACAAGCTGACGCAATGGCTCACGTACTCGCTGATGCAGCCGATGCAGAACCTCCTACGGATCCAGTTTGCCGGCACGGAGCTATTAACGGGTCTGCCGGAGTATAGAAATGGTGGTCTGTTCATTGACCTCGGCGTCCTAACGCTCAAGAGCGCCGACCACGAGCGTGGTCTGCAGCACTACAACGAGCATTGCCAGCGGACGGGCACCAAAGGCGTCGAGGTAGCGCCTATGTTCGAACCGGGCGATGATGTGATCGTGGAGTGGAGAGGTGTCACGGTGGGCTTCCTCGACATGCTCTTAGTCGAGGTGAACAAGGCTTTTAAGAGGGAGCTCAACGGCGGCGAGCTCACGTTGGCGCAATTGCTCGAGGCGGGAAGCTGGAAGGTAAGTTTCTTCCGTGGTGTAGCGACGCTGCTATCATCTCTGCTTAGTTATACAACTGTTTGAATTTTGTAAACTAATATCTGATACTTACAGGGTGGCCGCGAGATCGCGGAAGTCAGCCGACCGAATACGAAAGAGCCGCCTATCCTGATCGACTCCGACGGGACTGTATTTTAACACCGAGGCCATCATCCCCTATCGTATTCTTCTCATCTGTCATTTTTATCTCCCTTCCCTTCCCTTCATAATTAGTGTATTATGAGATATTAAACAAAAAGGTCACTAGATCTAGTAGACATGGGACTCATACCCCCCCCTTTTCCCTTATTAGCACTCGAGGCAAGAGTGTAGTCATTCTGAAAGCCGGTTCGAAAAATATACCACCTACTTTGGCTAGGGCTCTCCTAATTACTAGAGAAAAAGAAATAAGGTCAAGGAAATCAAGCAGGCTAGGTCCGTTGTAAGGGCGAGGCGCGGCGACGACGCGCTTCTCGTCGCAATTATTCGTAATCCTCCACGAGGTTTGCGGTTTGTGTTATGGGATGATCAGAGGATCGATCGGCTCTTTCGATTAGGATAGTATCGCCGGAGAACCTAATTAATCAACCCTATGAGATATCTGTTCCCAACACGTGAGACCTCGTAGAACTTCTAGGGATTTCCTGTGTATGAGATTGGGCTAACTAGAGGAATACCACAACAATGCCTAGGTACCTACCTAGTCTTAGTTGACCAGCTAAGGGAGTTGGCTAGTGGTTTGATTTGAGATATCTTTCTTACTATTGCACATGCTATATTTTTATATACGTATACAATGTAATTCCGATTGGGCGTATAATATCCCATCCAAGCCGGGTGCTTTTCTTAGGCAGCAGAAATCATCCATGAAAAAGGATAAGAGTAATCCACCTATGTTATGTATGATACAATCCCGGCTTCCGCATCGTACACCAAACTAACGAAGGGACTTTCAAGATCTCTCCTTCTCGGCGCGTCGTCGGCGAATTTCATCTATCCGTCGGCGTGTATTCTCCTTTTCTTCTAAGGCCCTACGCTCTCCGTAATCCTGGGCTTTCTTCCAATGTTCTTTCTGCTTAGTGGTGCCGTCGCCCATGATCTTACCCATGATATTCTGGCCGATAGAAGAATCTGGCGCCTGCCACGCGGCGCCGGCCTCGGCAGCCGTCGGCGGAAATCCTCGAGTCTTGGCCGGAAGAGGGGGGATGCCAGCCCAGCGACGGACAGCCGGGTTGAGGGTCGCCGACGACTGGACGACGGAAGCGGCACTGAACATTAGGAAAAACCACTGTATGCCGGCCGGTAGCCAGGCTGTGCAGAGGAACATGGTGGGAGGAAGAATGTACATCATCCCTTTTTGTATAGATTCGCTCATTTGATTAGGGGCTGTTTGGTTAGCAGCTTGTGATTGCTGGTAGGGTGTTAGTTAGAGATCTCAAGGATGAGAGAGCAATTGGTATTTCGATAGGTCGCTTACCTTAAACATGAGCGTGGTAAGGGCAACGGACGCGAAGGGCATTATATAATAGGGGTCGTGTACAGTCAGGTCGGTAAACCACAACATACCTCCCGTCTCCAAGCTGGGTACGGGTAGAGTGGCCATGGCTCGGACTAGTCGAAACATGCCGAAGGTGAACGGAAAAGACCACAGCGTGGCAAGGGACTTCATCGTACTAGCGTCATACTTCTTCTTGAGCTGCAACATCTTTGTATGTGCCCCCTTCTGGGCCAAGACGCCTAGGCCTTTATAAGTGGCTTCATCATACTCGGCCTTTGCTTGTATATAGGCCGGATCTCGAGCGAGCATCGCTAAACGCGCCTGGTGTTTGCTAGCGGTTAGGGAAGGTTTGAAGAAGAGAATGCGCCATGCAAATGCTACAGTGGTCAGCGAGGCCCACCAAGGCATGCCTGTGTAGATATATATGTGCTCTAGGAGCCATTGACAACAGCTGGTAGGCCCCCATCCGAAATCCAAGCCGAGATTTTTGAGGTACCCTATCTGCTCAGGTATATCGAGGATAGACGTCCATTCTTGATCGCCGAGGGAACCCGGTTCTAATTGCGCCGAACCTAGGTCGGCATGATCTGCCGGACTCGATAACGGAACATCTTGAGGTGCTTGAGCTGGAGGGGCGCTTGCGAAGGAATCTTGTGCCCATTTTTCCGGTGTCGCGACGGGTTCTGACGACTGTGGAGGAGTTGCGGGAGAAATAAACTCTGTCTCGATAGACTTTTGTTTGGAAGAGAAGGGCCACAACGATAAATTTCGCGATGCTCCGGAACGCTGCGCGAAGACGCTCGACGCAGTAGCTGCAAGAACGGTGCGGGAACCAATTAAAGATATAGGTGTAGAGGATGCGCCACTGGATCGGCTCAATAGTGTAGACCGAGACTGCGCTTGCGAGAAGTGGCGTAGGGGGACTCGTAGAGGTCGAACTGACTATGAGAAGAAAAGGAAGAAGCCCGACGTTAGCAACCAAATTTAGGGACTATTACTTGTAGAGGAGAGTTTTATTATACCTGTGTCCGAGCAGACCTAGTAGCCCGCAGCGCAGAAGCCGGGTTCGATCTCGAAAGTCCTCTGCTCGGCAGCATGACGATAGATTGTGGACTTTATAAAAGCTGAGTCGAGATGCGACAAGAATTCCGAAGTGGAATATTTTTACATTCAATGTTCGGTACTTCTAGGTGTATGCACTTTCCCTATCGATACCGTACCCCAGGGTATAGTACTTAGGTACCTATATACCTACATAGGCAAGTGCGACCTTGGGGACGGGGGATCTCCGGCTCGTCACTTAAACTCCCATCCAAGTTTCCCATCTTTCACATCCCGCTTCCCGTTCCCTCCAATAAATCTTCACGGCATTCGACGAAGACGAGATATCTAAGGTACCTAGGTAGGTCGTAACCCTACACATCCTTAATATTCAACTCTAGTAAAGCAAGCGTCCAATAAGTTGTATGATAAGTAGACGAATTTCCCAGGGATAAATAAAAACAGTCAGTTACCTTAGGTTAGTAGGTACTCCAGATATGACATGCGTAAGTCATACATATCATGGATGTATGTACCTAAATCAAGAGACACTTGAAATTTGAATGGGATTCATATTTTATTATTCTGTATCTACAGCCCCATGTAGTTCTAGTTTCCCTCGTAGAGAGAAACTTTATACATAAACAATACCCAACGTCCATCTCCTTTTTCCTTTGATTTTTCCTCGCCGTCTCTCCCGCCCGTCTAATTTAATAGGTATTTCGTATAGCATACGCATGGCATGTCTGTGAGATACGCCTCTTCACTTTTAGCTCGATCGTAAATGTACAAGTATTGTAGCTATCAGGATAGCATCACTCCAAGCTCGTAAGATCTCGTAGGTCTGGCCGCGGTTTTGGTCGATCACGGATCTCGATGCCCGGACCGATGGGGTGTACTCGTTGCCGGGACAGAGGGAAGACCTACGCGGTTCAACTAAAGTCAACTTTTGCTATCCATATACCTATCTGCTATTGTATGGTGTTGCTTACCCTTGTGCCTCCCCACCCCAGCCTAAATGCGGCTTCGTGCGCGAACAGCTCTCCAAATCCCAGCATCATGCCGTTGATAAATGGTAACAGTAGGTTAATGGCCGCACCTCGGAGCATAGACCATACGGTCGGGGACCTGTATAGGACTAAGGCCGGCGAGGATGACGAAGGTGGCGAGGGTGATATATCTTCACCGGCCGAGTATTGCTCGCTGTCCGAGTGCATCGTGACGCCGGACTCGGCGAGGGGGTTTGTTTCTTCGGAGGACATGGTAGGAGTGTTGTGTGTCGAGGATATCTCGGAGAAGGGATGAGAAGTGATTCTTTTTCAAGATTGTCTATTTTAGCTGCAAGGTTTCATGTCGCGGGGTGTCGTAATGGTAATAAGAGCAACCAACTAGCATTGATGCTCTAAGTTCTTCGAAGTTGAAATGGTTGGAGAAGGCTCAACATTGAAAGATGTCGGGGTTAAGGTCGGCTGCTAGATAGGTACCTAGTAGATTTAAGAATAAAATGAAAGCGTAGTGCAATATATCTATCTAAGCCTATTTAGCTAAAATGCTAGCTCTAATTCTTCTAAATCAAGTTAGTCGTATCACCACGGAAAATTCATCCCACTTGCACTTGCAGATAATTTAAAATGCTGAGTGGGCAGCTGCTCGTCATTTCTGCTTGGAGGGGTCAGAGGGACCAGAGCCTGAGGGGTAGGTACCTACCTGGCCTGCTGGGCCGCCTAGGGTACCTATTACCTGAGCTAATGAGAGAAGGTTCAGTGGAAGGTCAGCCCCCACTAACTCCCCGCGGTTGCCCATGTAGGTATGGAAATCGACTGTGATTAGGCCACTGTGGAGAGCTTGACGTCGTCGCTGAAGCTGCCTAAGAACAAAGCCTTCCTTCTAATTCTACATACCTACAAACGTCACACTGTAAACCTTGAAGAATTACAGTTTTTAATTCGTGCTCGTTACTAACATTAAACACGTTAAACCTAACGACTTCCAAGTTCCCTCTTTGTTATCCTTCCCTACCTACTACATACATTTGAGGTAGTCGGCGAACAGTTCGTTCTTAGTTTATTTCACGATCTCCGTTGTTTACCAACACTCTACTTCTATTTGTCCGTACTCTATCCACATCTGATTACTGTCGCCTACGTCTATTACAACATGGCGAGTAGCGTCGATCACGATGCTCTTACTAGCGAGCTCATGGGTATGACCGGAGCTTCGACTGAACAAGTACGTATAATTTATGCTTTAGCTATTCCTATTGTTATTATTATCACCACATGCCACCACATTCTGCTAGATGGTCACATCTCAATTCTAGTCTATCTTGGCTAACATCATCTTAGGCTACGCAGTACCTCTCTGCCAACAACTGGGATCTTGCTGGTGCTGCCCAAGCCTTCTTCGCCGATGAGGAAGAAGAGGATGGTACAGGCGTTCCTCTTGAGAATCCCGGTGCCGCCAGCTCTTCAAGCTATACAGGCCCGCGCACTCTCGATGGCCGACCTGCCCCGCAAGCAATTCCTACTACCTCTAGTTCATCCAAGCGACCACCCAAGAAGAAGGGACTTGCTACGCTGAGTTCTCTGGGAGGCGGCCATGGGCACGATCACGATGACGACGATGACGATGGTGAGGATGAGGATATCCATAGAGACACATATGCCGGAGGCGAGAAGAGTGGACTTGCTGTCCAAGACCCAAACCAACGCAGCACTGATCCTCGACGAATCCTCAATGACCTTCTTGCCAAGGCCAAGAGGTACAGTCATCCATATCCCTACCTGACTATTTCATGATAAACTAACTCTGGATGATGCAGCAATGCGCAACGCCCCGAGACCTCATCCCCCGCCGGCCCCTCTAGCTTGGATTCTTTCCGTGGTTCTGGCCAGACTCTAGGTGGCGAAGGCACTCCTAGTCGCACCATTCCCGATCCCCTCGCACAAGCTACTCCCAGCAGCAGTGCAGCTCCTCAGGGCAGTGATGTTCAGGAGCGAACATTACATCTGTGGACCGAGGGCTTTAGCATTGATGACGGAGAGCTACGCCGATACGATGACCCCGAGAATACCGATGCGTTGCGTATGATCCAGCAGGGACGTGCACCTATTCATCTGATGAACGTCAGATATGATGAACCCCTCGATGTCAAGTTGCAACAGCATGACGAGAACTACCGACGACTTCCCACAGTTTACAGGCCTTTTGGCGGTGAGGGTCGCCGTCTCGGAAGCCCCGTACCGGGCGATTCTGCCACTGTGGCTTTGCCCACCTTATCAACATCTACCGCGGCCGCTACTACTGCGCCGTCCTCGTCGGCACATCCTAGCGCGTCGGTAGACGAGTCTCAACCTACGGTCATGATCCGCATCCAGATGCCTGACGGCACACGATTACCGGCCCGATTTAACACATCGCAGACGGTCAGCGACGTGTACGACTTCATCTCTCGATCCTCGCCCGAACTAAGTGCTGGCGGATGGGTATTGGCTACGACTTTCCCCAACAAAGACCACACGGACAAATCCTTAGCTCTGGGTGACATGGCAGAATTCAAGAAGGGAGGTACTGCCATGGTGAAGAGAAACAAATGATTAAGGAAATGGCGTTTCTGATATGCTGGGCGTTTATCGCACGATAGAGCTGCAGTTCCTTGATGATTTGCCTAGCTATGACATTAGATCCAGAAAGGCATAAACACGAAAAGTCGCCTATTGCGATAATTTGAAGAAATGATCCCTTTCCACTTCATAATTCATGGCTTGTGATTATATTAATGATTTTAAATTAACTACCTGATCTTCATCAGTGTAGAGCAGCAAGCCTGGGATATGGCAAACTAAAAGAGTTCATCTAATGCTTTTAGATATGTTCCGTTAAGCAGAATCGGTTTCAACCGTACACTTCCTGGTCGGCCTAACAAGTCCCTAGCATAGAAGTTAAGGCCGACTTCTCAGCAGACGTAATCGACAACTTCCAGTAGCTCTTGACGCCAACCCAGGCGCTGGCGTAGGTGCAGTAGAAGCTCGCTAGCGGCGGCTTCCACGTGTCGGGAGACTTGTCGCCCTTCGACGAGTTGACGTTGTCCGTCACGGCCCAGAGCTGCGGCCGCGTGACGTCGTTGGCGAACTGCTCGCGCTTGTCCGTCGTCCATGCGTTTGCGCCAGACTGTGCGTAGATGTTAGCCGGTATCAAGTATATAGGGTGATCGAGGCCGGGATTGGGTGTCCATTGTTTGGATAGAGTAAATTCTGCCCCTTAATAAGGGGTTACGCATAAATAAATCATGGAATTGGGAATTGGGAATGGGAACGTACGATCCAGGCATTCTTCAACGGCACCATGTGATCGATGTCCAGATCAGACGGGGCCGTCCACACCCCCCCGTCGTAGGGGCTGGTCCAGGTGCCACTCGTCGGGTAGCAGTCAGAGCCGACGACGACGTTGGTGCCGTCGCGCTTCAGCACGTACTCGCGCGTGTTGCAGGTGCCCGTGATCGTGTCCCACGTCGGGAACAGGTCACGCTCGTAGTTGCCGTCGTCGACGGCCGCCGCGACGGTCAGGGCCGCGAGCTGCGTCTTGGCGGTCGAGCTAGACGGGATGCCGGGCTGGTCATGTTGGTCAGCTTCTGCTTATACGAAGACCCGTGAGAGTATGTATGTTACAATATTTGGTACACGGGTCGGATACTTGAGAAACTTACAGGGGTTGGCATGGGCATGGGCATGGCGACCGGGGACGGCGCCGGCGCAGCGAGAACTGCGTTCGCGGACAGGAGTCCACCGATGGCGTACGAGAACCTCATGGTGAAGATATTAAAGTTGACAGTTCTAGAAGTCTACGGTGGAAGAGTCGGGGGGTGTGACTAGACGAACAAAGTATGACAGGTTGGTAACACCTGTGTACCTATATACCCAGGTAATGCTAGATACGAGTCATGTCTTTAAGCTTGTGATCGGGATCTGGGCATTCGTCGATCTCTCCCGGGTTTGCCTCTAATCACATCTTCGACCGCAGCCGCCAACTTCCTGAAGAAGCGACGGCATTCGGACCAATTGGCGCAGGAATCAAGGCAGGTCTCGCGGAATCTGACGTCGATAGGAGCATTCCGATATGAAGCTCGACAGCGGGAGGTCCTACCCCAGGATAGAGAGGTCAATCATATCTCAGGACCCGCGTTACTTAGCGCGAAGCTGAATCTGACCTGCCGGATTGAATAAGTCATCGGTGGTATCGAAGCCACGCTGAGATCTCGACGGGGCGGCGATCGTCCGTAGCTGGAATAGGTGAGAAGTAGGTGCATGCGCATGTGCAGCTTTACTTGAGACTACACGATCAGTTTCACGATATTAACAAGCATAGATGATATAGTCTCGGTGCTACAGTCCAACGACGGAAAGCCAAGACGGCGTTCGTGAGTAAAACCATCGTGCCATTCATATGCTCGGCAGGTATTCGTCAAAATCTAGCTACATTCATGGGTATCGATTACCCCCTTTCATAAAAGTCGTGCAGGGCATACCGCGTAGTAAACGCTTATCATTGGCCGGCAGCTCACCCCAACCAACCTTCCTAATCCGGGAGGTAGGCCGATCGTCAGGGACCAGGACGCCGCACCGGTGACCCGTCGCTCCCGGCGCTGACATCGATAAGGCCAATAAAGCCGCATATTATACGAACGTGTTGAAACTCATCAACGTTCGACTATCACCATCTCCTCAACGAACTGCATTGTCCGTAGCGCTTTTGAATAATAGTAATGCTGTATGGAGAGATCATGTCCCAAGTTCGGCCGGGACTTCGCAAGATCCATGAAGTATGTGAGGTTCTAACCCTCAAATACGAGGACAGTCCGTTCTCGCCCCGTCAGAAAATCAGATACCAAGAGCTCCCACCGCCATATAATTTTGTCCACCCGGAACTCTCCAGACAAAGTGGATAGTCAGGCTCTCCTCTCAACTCTAACCTTACGGCGTAGAGCAATACTAGCATGACGAACATCAGGATCTCGTTTTTATCATGATTCGTCAAGTATCTCGGAGCCGTAACATTCAATGCGAATGGTATTCGGAATCGTCTCAAGTTCAATCATAACGCCCTTTTAAAACACTCGGCTTGCCGAACTAAGAATTGAAATTTTGGCCTGGTCCCGAGACTGTCACAGGTCCGTCCAGGAATTTGAAGCTCTCCCTCGCAATCTGGCAATTTAACTTCGCGGAATTAAATCTCGCCTCCCCGGGTGGAAGAATGACCATGAGATAGGTGTTAGTGGTAAATTTGCAAGCAAACATGGAGAATCTAGACCCTGCTTTATGCTCCTGTGAATGTCTATTAGTAACCACATTCAAGAAATCTGCGAATCTCTTCTATAAGTATAGGTAGAGGCTGTTGGTGATTTCAGAACTTCTCATCAACATCACGTTGCGTCCGTGGCATATATAACCAAATACAGTAGAACACAACACAAAATTCACTTACCATCAAGGTGAATTGCTCCGCGTTACGAGGTGTACCGGTGAAGCGACTTATACTCTGCTTGAAATGTTTCAGGATGTTTGAAATGCGCTCTTGTCGATCCCCTGTTGGGTTGTTCTGACCTTCTTCCGATGTCCAATTCGACACGACAAGGAAACTGGTTCTCTCGAATAAGAGCAGCTCTTCCGCCTCGATTAATAATCCCAGAGACCCTAGTTGCGACTCGATGACGGACAGATTAGGCACTAGATCATGAATGATGCTTGCCCACGCCTTGTATAGCGACTGATCCCATATCGACGTCGCAAAGGGTATGAGGTCCAACTCGCCCGTATATCCGATTCCTTGGATATATTCCGAGGTCTTCTGCCTAACCAGTCGTACGCGATCAACGAATACGGCCTCTCGGGCCTGCGGGGTAATCAGGTCCATCTTGTGAATAAGCACGTAGACCTTCGCAGTAGGCGAATATTGGGTCAAGGCGGAGATGATAGAGACATAGGTGGCCATGTCACGTTCCACGTCTCGGGACTCAATGTCAAAGACATATATCAGAACTCCAACATTGGAGAAGACGTGAACACGCTGTTGCGAGAGATAGTTTTCCATAAAAGCTTCTTGACCGCCGCAGTCCCAAAGGTTCAATGTCAAGTTTCCTAGAAATTTGACATGTGAGAGGTCGACATCGATTGTCGCACCACTGTCATCGGTATACCATAAATCAGCACTCCGTCACACCGCCATTGGTTTGAAGGAACCGAGACTCACAGACGCCGAGTATCTCGCGCGATATAGTTACTAAATATTATACTTCTCATACTCGACTTCCCGGAACCACTCTTGCCCATGAGAAGGACCTTTTTCTTCTTAGGCTTCTTAACCTCGTTCCGAACGTCGTTCGCTAGACCCAAGCTGGGCGTCGATGCATCGAGGTCTGCCATGGTATTCTTAATACAAGGTCAAGAATGATGACACGCACCCTATTGTATATAATAGATAATATATCGCGGAGGTCCGCCGTGGTCTCGACGCGACGTTAGGGAATTCGTTCAACTTGGCCGGCGCATCATCTCTCTACCTTGTGAATAGAGGCAACGGCGGTACACGGTTCGCGGTTCGTGGTTTACGATTCGCAATAGGTCGATTGACTTCTAGTAGTTCGTCCTCTACTTCCTACCCCCGCGTGGGAATTCAATGGAAGACGTCTTTAGCGTAGGATGGTATTTAGGTAGTCGTGCTCGGAACTATGGCGGGGTGATTTGCTTATGCCTGAGTTTTAGGAGGGTTATTGTGTCGAAGTTATTAAAAAAAAAGGGTTGCCGAATTGGGGTTAGTCTTATATATTGAGATAGGAAAGAAAAATTATTTAGGTAAGGAAAATTACCTAGGTGGGAAAAGTGGGATACGTGACTTTAAATTAATTAAATCAATTATTTAAGGAATAAATAAGAGTGGGTTTAATAAGTCAGCAGGGTTTTTAGCTAATTAAGGTAAAACATTTTAATGATATAATCAGTAACTTTAACAACATAACCTAGTTTTTGCTACGGAACACACCCCATCCACTTTTCTAAAGCATTTTATTGGCTCATACTTACCAACCTAATCAATTTTACTTACATCACCAACGGTACCTTTTTACATATACAAATTTCCATACAAACCTATGTATTATCAATGTTAATTCAATTTAACATACATATTTCATTATATCGCATTCAAAACTAATACTAAACAAGATGCACCTGGTTTATTCGAAAGCGCTTAAAAGGCACTATTTAATGGATTTAGTTTCAATATTTAAAGTTGCGATTTGAAGATGTTACGCAAGTTGAAAGATTAGTAAAGTGTCGGAATGAGGGTAGTCACGTGATACCCCTTGTTGCACACTGCCCCACTTAGCACACCTACTTTTCAACTTAATATCTTCGAATTAAGGCTTTATTTATTAAAAAAATTAATTTAATATGAAATTTCTTAAGCGCTTTTAAACGAGTATAATGAATTGCTGATTAAATTGATTAAAAGGTAAATAATATGGGTGTATGCGGCAGTGGGTGAGTTTGTACGGGAGAGTGGTTTTGACCAATAAGATCACTAGAACCACTTAAAAGTGGATGGGGTGTGTTCCGTAGCAAAAACTGGGTTATGTTGTTAAAGTTACTGTGATATAATATATTATTTATTAAAGGTTAATTTTATTTATTTTTAATAGGTTAAGTTAAGGATTTAATCTTTAATAGGTTAGGTCAAGGACCTGATTTTTAATAGGTTAGGTTAAGGATCTAATCTTTAACAGGTTAGGTTAAGGACCTAATCTTCAACAGGTTAGGTTAGGGATTTGATCTTTAACAGGTTAGGTCAGGGACCTGATCTTTAATAGGTTAGGTTAGGGACCTAATCTTCAACAGGTTAGGTCAGGGACCTAATCTTTAACAGGTTAGGTCAGGGATTTGATCTTTAACAGGTCAGGTCAGGGACTTAATCTTTAACAGGTTAGGTTAGGGATCTAATCTTCAACAAGTCAGGTCAGGGACCTGATCTTCAACAGGTTAGGTCAGGGATTTGATCTTCAACAGGTCAGGTCAGGGACCTAATCTTCAACAGGTCAAGTCAAAGACCTAATTTTTAACAGGTTAGGTTAGGGACTTGATCTTTAACAGGTTAGGTTAGGGATCTGATCTTTAACAGGTCAGGTTAGGGACCTGATCTTCAATAGGTTAGGTCAGGGACCTGATTTTTAATAGGTCAGGTCAGGGACCTGACCTAGGGGGAGATGGTTCCTTATATAAGGAATAAAAGACCCTTAATTCAGGGGATTAATCAACTTACCTAATATGGGAAGGTGGCCAATGCGTTAGAAAGGGTTACTGAAGATTAAATTGATCTAATTGGTCGATAGTGGATGAGTAATACATAGTGGTATAAAAAAGGCGAGATCGAGGGTTCGAAT
>MU405364.1:0-89177 GCA_022836615.1 Annulohypoxylon bovei var. microspora
CCAGAAATGCCTTATTCGCGGAGATAACGGAGTTAAATTTCTATGACACGAAAAAAATCACCCCGACACAATAACCCTCCTAAAGTTCGGGCAATCGCGGCAAAAAAAGATCTTACCAAGCCATGGAAAGGAATGCACCTAATTAACGAAGGCAAAAGCTAGCCAAAGATCTATTATCAATTGACCAAGAACTACCAAAGTCAGCTTACCACCCAATCAGAGGCTGCGAAAACCAACCACAGAATGGGCATAAAATACATTTACTTTCCTATTTGGGACGATTCTCCCATATAAAAAAACAATGACATAATAAAAAAAACCCCTTCGTAAACTCAGGGCATAACTCATTGCAAAAAGCACTTCCTAATTAAGTATGGAGCCGTTTTAACGTGACAAGGGTATTAAAAAAATATTCATTAAGCCTTGTTTTTGCAATAAGGATTGCGTTAAGAGCCCAGCCGGTCACGGCCTTATTAAACTTAAGCATTTTCAATGTTTTCTTTCTTTGGCCATGGCCACCAACCTTCCAAAGGCATATCATCATATATAACATTATACCAACCCTCCCAGTCCGATTTATCGTATCGGTAAATGGTCTCTTGTCTACCAAAACTCCATGCAATGGCGTGATATACATGTTCCTTGCATAGGCTTTCGAGCCGCAGGTCGGCTAGTAGCCTAATCGTATCAGCGTGAATCTGGAAGTGGGCGATCCATCGTGGTGGCACTTGAAGATCATGTAGGAAGTAATGGCGGGTGTACATCAATCCTTCTTCAAGGCAATACTCGTTCATAATCTCGTCGAAGCTATTATTAACTGCAGGGGCGTAAGAAGTAATGAATCCGTCCTCCCATTGAACATTACTTAATGACCAGTAGAGACCTTCGCGCATAAGCTGCGGGACGTTTTCGCACTTGAAAATCAGCCGAGCGCACCAGAATGGCGATAAAATAGTCGGAGGAGGGGAAAACGACCCTGTTGTTGATCCATTATCATCAGGGTAGGGACAGTCGGCACGTAAGTCTAGTTCTATGCTTTCCGTTGTTTCGTTGTCAAAGTAGGACTTCCCGTGTGTTGCTGGTGGTGGGATCGGTAGAGTGTTGTTTCCTATTCGTCCTGTGCTTTCATGATGATGGTCATAAGCGGGAGGTGCTATGTCTCGCTGTGGGGAAAGCATGATTGTGGTGTTGCTATGTTGCAATTGCCATATATCAGTCAATAGAAATAATCAAGAATATCGGGTGACACCCACTGCTTTGTAGGAAACATGTCTCGGAGAAACATCTAACTACCTATTCTAATAAAGTATCTAATAAGCTAGTCAGGAAACCCTAAGTTAAAATACTTGTACTCGGATGGGAAAGTTCTGCCATGGCTAAACCTAATAGCCTCCAAAGGCAAGTAATAATATAAAGCCTTTCAAGAAAGTACATTGTAACCTCCCATGGATTACCAAGGCATTTTGGATGCAGTGTGCTTACTGGGGAGGGGGGAAAGTCGTTTCGTTTGTTATTTGATAATATAACTGTTTCATCTATTAACAATCATGTATTTTTTATATTTCTTTTTTGGAATTGTCATGCAGTTTAATGCATACCCCTTTCTTCAGATGTGTACTTAATTCCACCTCCATATTTGACTTGTACCTTCTTAGGTAAGTAACCATATATACCACTATATATATATGCGAAGGAAGGGTGTTGAATAGTATTAATTTATATCATAGCAACTTCTCGGCGGTGACTTGGGAAGCCCACATGGAAGCTACAAAGGGTTGATTGAGAAATAATAAAAGTATATAATTCTTAATTGACAATTTGGACCATGATTCCCTTCTTTCTAATATATCAACAACATTTGTCCTATCTATCTTTCGTTACAACGTCGATAGAGCATTAATAATAACAATTCATATTACATTCTTTAATATGGATAACATCACACTCTTTAGTGATAATAATTCCCCCCCCCCCCCCCCCGTTGGGGCGAGCGTTATTGGTATCATATGTTATTCTATCAGCGCCATATTAATAATCAGGTAATCATATGTTTCTTCAAACATTTTATGTTCGTATTATAACCAGAAGATGTTATTAACGTAAAATTAATAGCATGTGGCCCTTACATATTCTTATCAACACCCTACGCCTCCTCCTCGAACCCAAGCACCCCCAGCGTCTCCCACTCCGGCACCTGCGGAGTCGACAAGCCCGGACGGGTCCAAGCCCCTCCCTAAAGGAATTGCGAGCCCTCCAAAGGTCCGCAAATCCCTAAGGGACATCCGTACCGGAGCGGCCCCGGCTCCCCAGTCCCCCCAATCCCCCGGGTAAGTGTTTGTTATATTGGACGCGATTTATAGACACTAAACGGTCCCACAGTAGCGGAGGAGCAAGGGACCGGGGCCAGGTCAAATGGGGATGGTGCTGGGAGGGAGGAGGCTTCTCAGAGGGCACAGGTATTATCATTAATAATATGGGCGGTTAGGTTCTGGCATTTCTTAATTTTATCATTGGTGGTAATTTCAATCATTTATCTTTGGCGGCTTTCATAGCCGAAGCGATGAAGCGATAAGATAAATATCTCCTCAACTGGCAAATAACGCCAGACAGGGATTATCAGGTAGAATACACATAATCAGAGATTACAGCCTATTGACACGCACAGAGGCTGATTCTGATTTGCTGAAGGTACCTTTAGGTTGAGCGTTGTGAAAGCGATAATCTGTAAAACGTGAAGCTATTCGGTAGCAAGTTATTAAAGTTAAAAGTAAACGCATAGATTGTATAGTGCACGCACTAAGCGACGCGACATAAGAACCTCCGAAATCTCAAGCATAATAAGTTCTTTTCATAAACATCTTAATCAAATATGGAGAGGAGATAATTTCAACCTTGTGGAGGTTAAGCCGCAGCAGCTAATTTGACTGTGAGCATCCCGCGTGACGGGACCGAGACAGTAACTGTGCCTTCAGTCATAGTTGCCGTTACGGAGGCCACAGATCGAGTGTTGTCTGTTACAAAGGCCTCAGCAGCTGCTGGGGTAAAGTCGCTAAATGAAACCTTGACATTTTGTTGTGACCCTCCAGAATTGAGGAAAACTACAACAACGGAACCATCCGTATTTTTGAACGCCGTGATACCGGTGCTGGAGACACTACCTGTCGTGCTCACACGATATGCTCCAGGCCGTACGAACCTTGACCACATTGCAAACGCCCAGAGACGTCCGGAAGGAGTCAGGGTCTTGCCGTCGCTCGCGACAAGATACGAAGATGCTTGAAATTGGTTAACCTCGACACCCTGCCAACTAATTTTAATCATAGATCAGTATCCATCTATTCGATCTTCCCTTATGGCCTTTACTTACTAGATGTAAGCAGACAGGTTAGCATTCGCGAGGCCGTTGTGAATCTTGTTGGCCCACGTGAACCCTTCGCATTGGCCACCGCCGCTATACCAAGTAGCACACCACCGTGACTGAAGATCAGCTGCTTCGGTTTGCCAGGTCTTCAGGTTTGTGGTTATGACCGAGTTCGGATCGCTCGAATACATGTGGCTTGTTATATACTTCAAGTATTTCTCCATGCCCGCCGAGACAAGACCTCCAGTGATGCTTTTCTGGGAGTTCCAGCCCACTATATTGCAGAGCGTTAGCAATTAATATGCCCCAGAACACCCCGAAAAACAGCTGGAGAAGTAGAGTAAGAGAATGGGATAAGAAGTATCAACTTACTTGCGTCACAGCAAGTCAACGATACGTTGCTGAGCCCGTTCTTTTCGAGGGTTTCGTATAAGATAGGGATGAAGGATGCGGCTTCATTCGCACCAGACTGCATCGATGAGTAACTCGTCCTATGACACTCATATTAGGTTTGACATCGATTCGGGGTTCATATCGATACCTACACATAGTCGGGCTCATTCAAGAAACCAAGCTGGGTAACAGGGATACCACGAGCGTTATAGTACTTCACGTACTGCACCAAGAAGTCAGCGTAGGCCTGACGCCAGTCCCCTGAAGAACAGGTGTGGCCCGGTGTCCCACATAGATACCCGCCGTTGTTTTCATTGTTGTTAGTTTTCATGAAACCAGGAGCACTCCAGGCGTCCGCGTAAATAGTCTTCACGCCATACTTCATAGCCTGTTGACTAAACCAGATTTGGCCGCGGTCATCTTCATCAAAGCTGTAATTCGCAGCTGCACTGGGGCCACCCGGGCTCTTTGGAAGGATGCTATCGCTATCGGTGGTGCCTGAGCCAATACGGTTCCGAATTATGGTGAAGCCGGCACCGGTAGTAGTGTTGAATAGATAGTCAAGGCCCTGCTGCTGGGGGTCTCCCTCAAGCAAGTCCCTAAACTCAGCAGCACGTCCAAATGCTTGCGAGACTCCAAATCCATCTATCTGTTGTAGTAAAGAGGCAACCTTCACTGTCACGCCTGCTTGGGCGTAGGCTTGGCCTATACCGGCGACAAGTACTACGAATGTAAAGAGACGAGCCATCTTCTTGAACGATCAAACGGCAAACGCTTCGAGCCTTGGACGAGCTTGTATAATCAACTTAAGACGGGAAAAGAGGCTAACTGTTCCCTAAATAGGAGATCGCCGGGAGCATTTCATATAGCCGAACAGCCGAGGCGTCTGCACACAATCAAGTTCCATGACATATAATATAAATCTCCGCAATGGCCAAGCTATCTCCAGAGTACCCTAGTGTACATATAAGACTTGCCGAACCAACTTAATCAATATCATCTCGTTGATTCGAGCGCAACAGGCGGGGCGCCGGTATGCCACAAGGTGTAAATCTATTTTTATCATTTTGTGTAAGATGTAGAGGTTGAAAAAGGAGAATGATAAAGTTCCCTGGGTCATTATGAAGTCTAGCCCGGTCTTTCAAATAGAGAAATGCGGGAAAAGGCCCGGGAAAATGGTAAAAGGTGGTATCAAGTTGTAAAAGCAAGGTTGTGATTCGAGCCCACTCATTATTAGGTACAGTCTTGAATATGGGTTAACTAATGGTTGTTGTATTGAAAGGAATCTATCTTGTGGTCGTATTACCGTTGGTTTATGAAGGGATATGATGTTGAAAAGGTTACGAGACTGTGAAATCGAGGATTCGAACCTGGCGATTTGAACGTTTTGGCCAAATTCAGGGTCATTGTGCTGCCTAAGGGTGAGATCCAGTTTATACGGCAGCACAAACACATTGAGTACAATGAGTACAGTGTGTACAATGTGTACAATGTGCACAAATGATGGTATTAAGGGTGCCGTGTGTAGCAGATGCATTTCAAGGCCTTGCTATTGACGTCTTGGATAAGCAGGTTGTAAGTTAGACTTCACGTCATAAAATATGACTGCTCTCAAGGTATGCATGTATCGTGAAGCTCCACAGATCATCTCTGTTGAGGCCTACGTTTTGATATTGGGCACCCGGACCTGTCCTATAGGGAAAAGGGATGATAGTCTCATATGCGCCAAATTGATTCGTGTCTCCTGGCAGATGCTTACTGCAACGAACGACGTCGGACCCCTTCGAGCATTGGATAACGTATCACATTTTCAAATATCTTAATGTGGTATAAATATTGTGCTCCTCGCTAGGTTGACTAATAGTCTTTGTCCCCTGATCATCTGGCTCCTTCTTTTAAACCGTACCCAGGTTCTTTTAGCATACACCTTCCGACTAAGAGCATCCGTCCTCCTAAAAGATCAATCTGATGGCTATGGCTCTCTCTGTAGTCGCATCCTCAGATGTACTTTCTAATCATCGAGATGAACCTACTGTGGTTGTTCAAACAAGAATGCATTTTGTTTCTAACAAATCCCACGAAACGATCAAACAGATACTCCTTGTCGACACAACCGATATCTTGGACGATAGTACTGAGATTTCTATACCGGAATCCATTGCCGTCGTCTACACTCCAAAACACAGTCCCTCAGATAAAGCGAATAGGTCGCTACAACTGAGCCACGTCGTTTCTAGCATCCTTGAACCAGCTTCTGGGGCTAAGAAGCTCCGTAAGATGCTATTTGAAACTGACGAGCTAATTGTTTGTCCCGGCGTCTATGACGGGCTCTCCGCTCGTACAGCTATGGAGTTGGGCTTCCAAGCTATGTATATGGTATGTGAAACTTAATCAATAAAGGTCTATGAAGTCCTATTGTATTAATTCGTATCGGTTATCAGACTGGCGCTGGTACTACGGTCTCTCGTATCGGACAGCCAGATCTAGCCATTGCCCAGTTACATGAAATGAAGGAGAATGCCGAGATGATTGCAAATCTTGATCCGTTTGGGCCGCCTCTCATCGCTGATATGGATACAGGTTACGGTGGTAGGCTCCCTTCAACATTTTTATCCTAAGGCCCGGTATAGTCTTTAATGTTGGGTCCCGTTAACTCCTATACTTTTCATGTGGAATATATTTTAACTCCAGCTTTGAAATGCGACAGGACCTATCATGGTTGCTCGTACCGTGGAGCAATATATCCGCGCAGGTGTTGGGGGTGCTCACTTAGAAGACCAGGTGAGAGGTCCTTGATCACTCTACCTCCTTACCTAGGTACATACTTGGCCGTAATTTGAAAATCGCTGACTCCTATCCACGAGCCAGATCCTCACTAAGCGCTGTGGACATCTTGGCGGCAAAGAAGTCGTGGCACAAGAAGAATACATCTCGCGTATCAGAGCCGCGCATGCCGCACGCGTGCGATTGCAGTCCGATTTTGTACTGATCGCACGAACAGACGCCCTGCAAACTCTTGGATATGACGAATGTATTTCACGGCTTCGAGCTGCCAGAGAGCAAGGTGCAGACGTCGGGCTTCTCGAAGGTTTCACATGCAAAGCCCAAGCAGCACAGGCAGTCAAAGACCTAGCACCGTGGCCACTGTTGTTGAATTCGGTTGAGAATGGTAAGAGCCCTGTTATCACAGTCGATGAAGCTAGGGAGATGGGATTCCGCATTATGATATTTAGCTTTGCAACATTGGCCCCTTCGTATGTTGCTATGCGTGACACCTTGACCCGGCTCAAGAACGAGGGTATAGTCGGGACGCCCAAGGACATCACACCCGTCAAGCTGTTCGAGGTCTGTGGGCTGCGGCATAACATGGCAGTTGACACGAATGCCGGAGGTTCTTCTTTCGTGGGAGGGTTGTAAACTATTAGATAGTCGACAGAGTAGGTAGATTTCTTTTCCTTTTCGTGGAATAGGTCACAGCAAGACTTGCAGATTGTGAGATACGTTGTATAACGTTTCTGAGCGAAATTGTCCTGACAAAAGCTGGGTAGCATTGGGTAACGCGAGAAGCAGAATGGTGTACGGTAGCTTTCTTAGGAAGCCTATAAAAATATAAAGAAATGGATATGTATCATAGTTGGGTTTCAACTTGTTAGTTTTGTTCTGGGTCGTTTTAATGTCGCTGAAGTTGCTTTAAATATTATCATCAACTTATTCTAAATTGTAACTTCACCTTACTACAACATTGTTAGTCGAAATTAGCCAACATACCAATAATAACCTCGCATTGGATAACTTCGAAGTTTAAACTACTTTGATTCTTGATATATATGTTAGAAGTATATTTCCTTTTTCCTTGATAGGTGGCCCATCACTAGTTAGGTAATTAGGTAGTTAAAGATAAATTAGATATATAAGGGATTTGAGTCTGGTTACTTAGACGTTTGATAACTCATACACATGGAGGTCCAAGTTTTGAACTAGATGTGAAGAGTTTCACTGTCTTATTCAGAGAGCTGATGGTTTTGTCCCACTTGAGATCCAAATGCCCGTAGAAAAGTGGCTTGCATCCCTGGAGTCTGGCATCTGATATGCCAAGAGACAGTCAGGCTATCGCAGTCTTAAAATATTGACCGAGTGATGAGAAGGTAGGTAAATAAAAGGAGGAGGGAGAGAGATCCCAGTCTCCAATTATAGCCTACATAGGCACCACCGCGCAGTCATTGTAACGTGACTCGATGTCTTTCTTCAAGAAGTATAGAAACGATAGACGCCAAGAGAGGCATCCCAGCCCATGTAAGGCTATTGTGACGTTTCATAAAACGAAAGCTTAGTTATCGGATGAATGTATGTTCTACCCAGGTCCCAGGATAGTCGAGCTGCAAGGACTCTATACTTACCTGGTATCGACAATAGCGAGTTTATTCAAGCTCGGCGGGCCTTACTGTTGACCTAGGAAGAGCACTATGAATTGTAATACATAGTAGAAAAATACCACCTAATTTGTAAGCATGCGTCGTAGGTGGTTTGTAAGTCAGATGTTATGCATACACGAAGGATTCGATATATCTTACGGATTAGGCGTATCGTACCAATCATATCTAAAGACTACGCCGAGCCTTAAAGTGATTCTACTATGGCAATTTACTTAAAAGATGAAGGAGAGAGAAATAGGGACGCGATTCGTCGCAACGGCCAGCTCCGGAATAACGCCGTACCTCGGGAGGATCGGCCTTTGGCGTTCTGTTGTAGCGAGCCAAGTCCGCCCTCCTGGATATATACTTGCCGAATCCGGAGGGGATTTGCACGTCGCGGCAAGGAAAAACGTTGTTAAGCCAGCCCGACGTACTATCTATAAACATAGGACTCTTGCTGCCTGAGGTGGAAATTGATCGACTATCAATCACACTGCCTCTTCATCCGCATATACTCACATGCATAACGTGCTGACCACGGCCGGCACTTGGCATTCACTAGACCGGGGTTGGGCATGGATCGATAAGCAGGGGGGTACGAATCGTGAATCGTGATGGTGGTCAGGGGTTGTGGGGGGGTGTTTGGAGATGTGAGATGTGGGGGACGACGATAAACAGAAAGGGCTTCGAAATTTCTAAATTTCTAAATTTCAGACTCGACTACAATACGAAGCTCCGATGCTGCATGGTTGCAGAGACCTGACAATACGCCGCCGAAAGCACCGAAATAAGCAGTAGCCTTAACTGTAGGCCCGTCTTAAGCATTTTCTCGCGGGACATGATGAAACAGTCACATTCCGCCTTCTCCTCATGTCATGTGGGGGGAATGGAGTCTTATTCTGGGACCTTGCACTCGCGTCTGGCGACATTATCATGTCTTCTAAGTTCTAAATCATTCCAGCCGTGGACGTGGTCGAGACTCGATATAGGGTTGGTACAGTATATCACGTAGAATGCTTTGCATCTCGGAGATATCGAACTATCCTTGACCCCAATCAACCGCTCTTGGTTGGACAGTGGTGCTGACGGGGTCCCTGCTGGCCTACAGTGGTAGAATCAGTGAGAAGGCATGGAACTACCGATAAGGAAGGCCGTTGTTACTACATAGGTAGTATCGACAACATTCTTGGCAACTCATCCCCTCTAAACTCATCCAAGCTCGATCAAGCTCAAACAAGCTCATCCCGATGATCTAACTCGAGGCTCACTGTTGCTTGGCATTTGTCTACTACATGGCAGTCTTGGACAAAGCTTGGTCACCTCTACTATTCTGCTGCCATTGGTCACCTTAACACTACAAATGCTCCCCTAGCCAATTTCGCGGCACCTGAGTAAATCCGAACCCCTGGGTCTAAATCACTGCAATCTGGCAGCGCGCTCTTAGTTTGGGGTTACACTACCGGCTCTTAAATCATCTATTCTCTCACTAAAGAGACGGGAATGGGTTCTTCTCGCCGACGAATGGGAGACTTAAGCTTAACCAAGCTCTTTCCAGGAGGTGCAGCTGTGATCGGCACTCCTCATGCAGCCGGATTGGCCGACTTGGACAAGGGATACTGTCGCCTACTTGGGACCCTTACCCTACCTATCCATAATTCTCTTTCAACCTCACATGAGTAGTTCACATGCTACTGGCCGCTGGCAAGCCTGTCTAACAACCAAGTACTCCCCTTGGTAAAGATCAGCTATCATGGTTTCTATCATGACTTCGCATTCAATGTCCAACATACGGCTGCTCTCGCCGAGGAGCTGCCATGGACATTATAAAAAGACGGGTGCGTCTTCCAGTAGTGACCCATCTTCTCCTGCTATATTCCACACTCAAGAGAGCTTCGGTATTGAAAAGATATCGCCTCACATAACGCCGCAAAACTAAACCCAGACCTGCCACTATCACCCGTCCCTCAAAATGCGTACTACCACCGCTCTCGCTTTGCTGCCTTTGGCACTCGCTACACCTTCGAAGAGGGCTACTCCTGCCCTAGTTATCAAGCCTCGAGGTGCCCAGCTTGTCGATGGCAAGTACATTGTCAAGATGAAGGCCACTGTCAACACCGAATCTCTACAGAGCTCTATCCAAGCTATCTCCAGTGATGCCGACTTTGTGTACAACAACAATGATTTCAAGGGCTTCGCTTCCAGCCTGTCAGCTGAAGAGCTCAAGGCTCTGCAAGACAACGACGATGTAAGTCGAGAGAGGGAATATTCTTCTTCATGTCTGCTAGCATCCTAACCATTATTTTTTAGGTCGACTACATTGAGCAAGATGCTGTTGTTACTATCAAGGCTACCCAGGAGAATGCCGACTGGGGTCTCGCACGCCTGTCGAACTCCGAGGCTGGCAGCACCACTTACACCTACGACGACAGTGCTGGTGAAGGAACTTGTGCCTATATCGTTGACACTGGTATCGAAGTAGACCACGAGGTACGTAATCCGTGCAATTTCCCCCTAGATAAGAACGGCTGGCTAATTTCAGGCAGGAATTTGAGGGTCGTGCTACGTGGCTTGCTAACTATGCTGGCGACGGCGACGACACTGACGGCAACGGCCACGGCACACATGTTTCCGGGACTATTGGTTCCAAGACGTACGGAGTTGCTAAGAAGACCTCGCTCTTCGCCGTCAAGGTCCTCGACGCCAGTGGTTCGGGTACCAAGTACGTTATCTCCCCTATAAAACTTATCCGTAGCATGTGCACGTGAAAAGTTCTAAATGACTAACTAAAATCACAGCTCCGGTGTTATTGCTGGAATGGACTTTGTTGCCAAGGATGCCGCCGGGCAGACCTGCCCCAAGGGTGTTGTCGTGAACATGTCGCTCGGAGGCTCTACTTCGAGCGCCGTGAACGAGGCAGCTGCCAGCATTGTTAGTGCTGGTCTTTTCCTTGCCGTCGCCGCTGGTAACGAAGCCGCGGACGCGTCTACCTCGTCCCCGGCTTCGGAGACGTCTGCTTGCACCGTCGGCGCTACTACCAAGGATGACGAATTTGCCGAATACTCCAACTACGGTAGCCTTGTCGATGTTCTCGCCCCCGGTACCGATATTGAATCGACATGGATCGGCGGAACCACGAACACGATCTCTGGCACTTCTATGGCCTCTCCTCACATTGCCGGTCTTGGTGCCTACTACCTTGGACTTGACGCCTCACCCGTGGCTGACCTGTGCGACTACATCGCAAATGCAGCTCTCTCCGGTGCTATCTCGGGCGTACCTAGCGGTACTGCCAACTCGCTCGCCAACAACGGCGAGTCTTCTTAAAGTATGATGACTATGACGGTGATTACTATGTCATAGGATCTAGTTAGGATATATTTGGTGGAACTACATAGATCATTTTATCTTGTAGCACGGTTTCGGAGGCATGCCTTGAAGAATCTTGTATATATATCGAGGTTGTTGTCAGTGCATATGTTACTTCGGTAGTTAATCAACTATAATACTCAGACAGTCTTGCTGTATTTCACCCTCCGTACCTATCTACCTAAATGACTAGGTAAGTAATACAGAATAGCTTATAATAACGGAGGGGTTGGATAGATGGGTTGATTCATCCAGAAAACGGCGGACGTGAGCAATACCAGGGTAGCAAAAAGGGCCGTTTAACAGACCAATGCGGGATGCCGCGAGTACATCACAATATCCTGATTCATAAACAAAGAGTCTTCTTCGTCATTATAGTTGTTAGCTATGAATATCCTAGGAATATGTTACGAACCCCTATTCAAGGAATCTGCTCATTTACCCACCTAGTAGTTAAAGACTCACTACGTGGCAGGTACTCAGCTTATGAGAACATCATTAAGTTATAAAGATCTAGATTAGATGACGAGGTGTTAAGTGTAATTAAATAAAGGTACACAGAGTATTCTTCATATCTGCTATTTAGGTTCTAGTAGCTATTGAAATATGTATTGAACCGGTGCGGATGAAGAATCGGGTCAGATTGTCGTGCAATTTGGACGATTTGCTTTAACGACTAGTTTTCTTTTTTTCGCTTTTATTCTAATCATATTCCGGGTACTATCCTTATCTTGTGTTTGCCCATGTAACTATGAACCTGTATCCAGGTGGTGATATTTCTAGCAGCCAGCATAATTTATCTATGGATTTAAGGAGATGACCTCCTGTTTGATATAACAAGGGACTCCTCGTCCCAAGCGAAGTGAGTAATTGGTCTATCAATGTCCCCTCGAGGCTATTAGTCAATTGGAACTAAAATACAAAGAGTCTATGTGCGATCATATCACGCATGTCACTATACATGTTTCGGCGTTGCCTTTTAGATATGAAGGCTTGATATAACAGGCACTGTTATCTTAAGTTCAACCGTGAAACTTGTACTCAGTGGATCACCTCCATCAATACAGATCCTTTTCACTACGCTGCAGCCGCAAATTTACATCTCAGCGTCACATTTTTCGTTAAAGCTCTAGCACACCGTAGTCCGATTCTTCGTGGTTGTATAATATAGCAGAGGCAATCTCCTAAGAGCGAAAGGGGGAATCAATGTGAGGCGATTGCCGATAATCATCTCTCATGGTATTTTCCCGCAATCAAGAGCCTGGACCTGCACGAACATTTAATAAGTATCGTTGACTAGCTCTCCTAGGGCTCGGAGGATACACATATTATCTGCACATTCCAATGTATCGGACCTTGTTTTCATACTTGAATCGAAGCTGATACGTATTGTTATAAGTTTCGACCAAGCCGACTTTCGTTTTTCATCCATCCTAACATGATGGCAAGAAAGTTGAAGCAAATTATTGTGATATTAACTAGAAGTATTATATAATAGTGTCTTTGGAATGAGCAGAATGAGTAGGTAAGCTATTTTCTAAGTGGAAGTTGGCAGTCTAAACTAGGCGATAGTGGGGTAGTGAGTTATTATTGGTGGATTGAGAATAGAAAATTATGCGACATAGAGCAATATATAAAATAATTTATGTAAAGTTTCAATCATGCAGGCTTGTCCAATAGCCGTGCAAAATTTTCCCGGTGGCTTCGTATAGTGGTGAGTACAACACGTTGTGGTTAGTTACAAAGACAATACCATACTTGTACCGTGTAAACCTGGGTTCGATTCCCAGAGCCGCCAATCTTTTTAATGTTCGTCTTATCTTGGATATTTTATTGGTCTATGTATGTTTCCTAAACTTTTTGAAAAGGCTTGCCTCATTTTATTATGCCGCAGGTGATCTTTCGTGTGTACAGCTAAGATGACTTAAAGCTCGACAATCGTGTTTTAGAAGTGGTATTATATTGATATCATCCGGATAGAAATGTTAACGATACCACGACATGACATGGTGATCATAAAATGCTTCATGTTTTACATAGTCATCGATTCGGATATCCGATGTATATAAAATAATTGGCTTTCGTCGATGCTATATCATTATTTTCTTGTTTTAAAGTTGCTTAATGATACCTAACAATCATAGTCAATATTGTTATATATGTTCACTTGCCTTAGTAGAATAATTGTACAAGTCTGGCCTCGTGGCGCAACGGTAGCGCGTTCGACTCCAGATCGAAAGGTTATCCGTTGTGAGTAATCTTTTGAATTTGTCACATATCCCTTTCTAACAAGAATCTAGCAAATCGGGTCAGGGTCAATTTCATTTGATTTTTTTCTTCTTATCATGACCTAGTTTTACTACTAGGTTAATCGTCTTAAGCAAATCTAAACAAGTGTAGTAGGTAGGTAATTGTTTTTAAATATAGCAAGCTTTTAGTTCGGATCTACCTACTTACCTACCTGCTTGCCTACCTACCCCTTTAACATTTTTCAATTCACAGATCGCGTGTTCTTAGCCACCTACGTCATTAATAAGCTTGATGTTGGCCATGTAGAAGTACAAGTGATTCCGTCACGGAACATCATGTTAACTACCTAACTACATAAATGTGTTGGATTAAATTTTATGAGCATACTTAGGTAATTTTTCTTAATGCTTTGTATACTTCTTACTTGAGTTATAGGTTAAAGACGACGTTAAGTGGAATATATGCCGAGCCAATTTTCTAACCCGCTGTTGATATTAATCATCTAGCGTAGGATTCTTTACCTACCTAAGTAGGCATGAACTAATCTGCAAATAGCTTCATTTATGTTGACCTGCTTTATTAAGCTCGTAATCCTCTTACCGATGTCAACCCGGGTCCCCGGGTCGCCCGTTCACTAGACTAATTTGAACCATGTTGGACTTTATGCAGATGTTGTTATTCATACATAACATGAATTACCTAGTCGAATATTTAACATGAGCATTGATTGATAATCGCGAAATATATAGTAAGATCTCCCAATGTTTTTAAATGGCATGTTGATAACATTTGTCGAGTTTCCTGAGTTTCAAAAGCTAGATGCTTAATATTCGTCATCGACGCAATTCGTCATCTCGGAGCCTGTGAACTTTCATCAACTATTGCAACGTTTATATGTCGCTCAGCTCGGGCTGACGTGCCGATCAATAAGGTGAGGTAGGCCATTTTTCGTAGGGATAACCCGTTTTTCCGGTTGTCCTTGTTAAAGCATTATCAATACTTCGTATTGATTGGTAGGATTGTACTGTACATATAAAATCAAGGCACAATCTAGACCCGTGTGTTTGGGAGCAGATAGCAAGTGACCTTCCGGAAACGTCTAAGTTAAAGATTGCGCGACTTCGAGGAGAACAGACGAGAGCTGACCGGAAAAGACGTTTATACTACCTTACATATTACCATAGGCAGGTACGCGATTAATGTAATTTCCGGCCTGCTGTAACCGAGATCTCCAATTGGGTATGGGGATGCGGGTGGACCACGATTTTGGCCTGCCGGGCTGTTGATCCTTGCTCCCGGTCAGCTTACAATACCAGGTAGTTATGTAGGTACGAGATAGCGTGTTGTCGTACATTAATATAAAGTGTTGCGAGCATCGTCCTGGGAGATTCCCCCTCCAGGAACCTTCTTGCTTGCTTTGCCCGTCTCGTTGGATTCTAGCTTGATAGATCTCCCTAGGCCGAAGTGCTCTCAAGTATGGTCGGCTTCACAGTTGTTTTCTCGGCGCTTCTCGCTGCCCAGGGTGCGTTTGCGAACCCCGTGGGGTCACGCACGCCGTACCGCGTCAAGGATACGCACCACGTTCCTAGAGCTTGGAAGCGAGTCCGCCGCGCGCCTGCTGATCATATCATCGATCTCCAGATCGGTGTTAAGCAGAGCAATTTCGCGGAACTGGAAAGACATCTATATGAAGGTACGAGAAGCGACAATGCGTCACTCACTATATTTAAGAAATGAGAGTTAGGCAACTAATCGTAGACGTCCAGTTTCGGATCCGGATCACCCGCGCTACGGCCAGCATCTTAGTGCTGGTGACGTGAAGGAGTTGGTCAAGCCGACGGACGAGACGCTAGATCTCGTTCACGAGTGGCTGCAGGCTAATGGGGTCACCCCTTCGGGATATAGCTCAGCTAAAGACTGGATTACCGTATCTCTTCCGGTGGGGACAATTGAACGTCTCCTAGATACCGAGTACCATCTTTATGAGCACAAGGATGGTGGTCTGGTCGCTAGGGCTCCTAAGTGGTCTCTTCCGCTTCATCTGCATGATCGGATTGACACGATCCAGCCTACCAACTCATTCTTCCGTGCTCGCGCAGAGAAGTTTGACCATATCGAAGCCCCCGTGTATATTGACCCTAAGTATACACCCCCTACCAACGAGACCCTGAATGCGGTCTGCAACGTCAGCTCCGTCACACCAGAATGTTTCCAGACTCTCTATTCGACTAAGGGTTACAAGACCCACGCCTGCGGCAAGAACAAGGTGGGCTTCAACAATTATCTTGGCGAGCATCCGATTCGAACAGACGCAGAACTATTCCTTGCCAAGTATCGACCCGAGGCAGTCTCAAGCGCAAAAGATTTCCCACAGATCACTCTCGCAAATGGACCTGGCGACTATGCTTTGACGCCTGAGGAAGCCGAGTCTGGAACTTCGAAAGAAGCGAACTTAGACATCCAGGCCATTGCTGGTATCAGCTGGAAGAGTACGTGATACTTGAGGTCCAACCTCCGAACCCCCGTAGCGCGAGCCGGAGTACCCGAAATTAGGTATCTTTAACTAACACATGTCCGCATAGCTCCAATCATCAGTTACTCGACTGGCGGAAGCCCGCCTTTCATCCCGTCTACGAGCACGCCCGATAACACCAACGAACCGTACCTAGTGTGGGTAAACTATCTCCTCGCCCAGGAGTCTTTCCCGCAAGTCATTAGGTATGTCTGAAATATTGAATTAATTCCCCCATCTTTTTTTTTCTTCTTCTTCTTTTTCGACGATGTTATATTTTAAACAGAGGCTAATGCGATAATAGTATGTGATATTCCGTCCCTATTTTCTTTTTGCCGTGAAGCAAAATGGGCCCCGTAAAATGACAATTTTGAGATCTCGCATAGGTGACTGACTAACTTGCTTACTATAGCGACTTCGTATGCCGATGACGAACAGACAGTTCCGGAGTCGTACGCTCGACGTGTGTGTCAGCAATTCGCGCAAGTGGGCGCGCGTGGCACTTCGCTGCTCTTCTCGAGCGGCGACAGCGGTGTTGGACCATACGGAGAGTGCATAAGCAACGACGGAAAGAACACGACTCAATTCCTTCCGGAATTTCCACCTAGCTGCCCCTACGTGACGGCAGTTGGCGCTACGAAGAACTTCGAGCCGGAAGTGGTGGCGTACCGGCCTGCGTTTGTTGGACCTGATGGCGTCTCACATGGCAACTACACGAGTGGCGGCGGGTTCAGCAATTACTTCACGGCGCCGGCGTACCAGGCAAAGCAGGCGAGCAGCTACGTGAAGAACCTAGACGGCCTTTATGATGGTCTATACAACAAGACGGGCCGCGGCTACCCGGATATCTCGGCGCAAGGACTCTACTTCGCTTATTTCTGGAACGGCACGGAGGGTACTATCAGCGGAACGAGTGCTAGCTGCCCCTTAACGGGTGGAATTATCTCGCTGGTGAACGACGCGCTCATCTCATCGGGCAAGCCGGCGCTGGGCTTCTTGAACCCGTGGCTGTACTCGAAAGGGTACAAGGGCCTGACTGACATCACAGGAGGTAGTGCTGTCGGGTGTGGTGTAGACGGATTCCCGGCGACTGAGGGATGGGATCCTGTTACTGGGCTCGGAACACCGGTCTTCCCTGAGCTCGTCGCATTGGCGGGCGGGAAGCTGTTTTATTAAAGAGGAAAACCCTCTGCTTCATAGTTACTTATGAGGATGTGATATCTTAGCTCAGAGATGTCATATTATATGATGTAGTGAATGAATTTATTAATAGAAAAGAAAAATTATCAATCCCTTAGCCCCTGAAATGAATTGATGAAATATGTATGTCGGTAGTATATATTATATATGTATGTATCCAATACGCTGCAGAAAAGTTTATTGGATTAGTAAATTACCTAAGACATATTCCGATATTTAGCCGCGGCTTGTCCGATAACAGTAGATCCAATTGGTACCCGCCTACCCACCTAGTTCATATTACTAGGTAGGTACGTGAACTTGTTGATGTCATTGCCCTTCAATGCCCTTCAGTGTTCTCAACTCAATACCAAGAACTTGATATATCTACTACCTATTAGTAGGTAGGTGCATCTTATCGGTCGAGTCTAAAATCATCATCAGTAATTTGGACCACCCTTCTCTTGCGTTAGGACTCTCTGTCTTAGTCTCTCAACCATGGGGTCTATTGTTCTACCCCATCTGAGCACCGGCTGGCATGTCGATCAAGCCATTCTATCGGAAACAGAGCGTGTTGTTGGTGAGTGAAGAATATTCTTTAGATGAACGAGTGGTTTATAAAGCAAGACACTAACTATGCAATTTTCTTTAACATAGCTATTCGCTTCGGTCGCGACCATGACCCCGAGTGCATGCGACAAGACGAAGTCCTATACCGTATCGCTGACAAAGTAAAAAATTTCTGCGTCATCTACGTTTGCGACATCGATCAGGTCCCCGACTTCAACCAGATGTACGGTAGGTAGCAGACACTTCAATATCCTCCCCACCCCTTCCCTTTCTAGTGTGAGCTGCTTGTTAGAATCGGATGCTAACGAGATAATCCTACTTAGAGTTGTACGACCCTTGCACTATCATGTTTTTCTACCGCAACAAGCACATGCTATGCGATTTAGGCACGGGAAACAATAACAAGCTTAACTTCGTCCTCGAGGACAAACAAGAGCTAATCGACATCGTCGAGACGGTATACAAAGGTGCTAAGAAGGGTCGTGGTCTGGTCGTTAGCCCAAAGGATTATTCTACCCGTTACCGATACTAGCGACACACTGTAGGACGATTCCACACTTCTTTTTCGCAGTATGCTGTTTTCTTAAGCCTTTTCTCCCGGGAGTGGCTACCACTCGGTCCTAAGTAAGGGTATTCAGGAGCTGCTGGAAAACGTCTATGGTATGTGACAAAATGATGGGGAAAACTTCAAACCACAGCGAAAAGCTAATAACGCTTTGCTGGACATCTAGAGCTGGTTGACCCGCTTTTGAACGCCGATGTAAGTTGGTACAAGATATCACAATACTAACATAGACGGAATGAGTTCGACAAGGCTTTATAAACAACAAAGTATAATTACTTATTGTAGTGTGCCATTGGAATGTGAAAACAAATGGGAGAGGATAGGTAGAGCATCGCTACGGCATATCAAGGTATAATACTAGGTACTGTATGTTTAGGAACACAGATATCTCTGTAGGTGGTTGAGTATCTACTATTATACCTACCTATATATCGTAGAGGTTGAGAAAACGAAATGATGATTTTATACAGTCCTTCTTGAATCTCAAATACTGTATACAGGTGTATGTACTATGTAGCGTGAACGAAAAATGCGTACGTAAGCTAGTGCGACATTGGAAGGCACTGAAGATTCCAAAATTAGAATAGTCAAAAAGCATGCGCCCCACATGGAAGCCCCTGTTTGGTCCCTGGAAATTCTCTAGGCTGGATGGGCTGGCTGGTACATACATACATACATGTGTATGTAGGCTGGCAGCCCTGGAGGCTGGTTGGTAACTGGTTAGGGCAATTGCTAGGCACTCCAGCCCGCTAGGCCGCGCTAGATTTGTAGCATAGCCCCCTGTAGTAGCAACAACAGACACGCAATCTTTGTATGAGCCACGTACTGTAACATGGACCCCATAATATTTTGATGATACTTTGACAATATTTTGCACCTAAAATGCTGCGCGTCTGTGGTCCGTCCAGGGTACCTGTACAGATATCTACCGTGCATTACAGCTCATGGCGCCTTATTTACTGCGTATTTTTGCAGCGTGACGACAGCGCTTATGGGTCCATTTGCCATTTACCATTTTACCATTTGGCTGTGTATTGTCCTGCCTCATTACATAATAACAATAACCTATTAGACAAACACGAAGTCCGCTGAAACGAAAACGAAAATCACCAAAAGCAAATAACTACTACACCTCTTTTCTTTTTCCACCATTTCCAGTTTTATTTGCGTATCGTTTATTTTTCATCTTTCTTTATTAGAAAGTTACTATCGTCGATCTAACAAGCGACGAAACTTATTCTATTGACATTCGTTACGTCGATTGGTTTGCATCTCCCACATTCGTTTCGAACGTCCGTCGAGCCATCTCATCGCATCATATCTATCAGGTCTAAATCAACTTGGCATCATCTGTAGTAACTCGATTATTTGATATCGGTTATCGATTTAGAGATACGATAGTAACTGAAGAGGGGAGGCTGAGGAGAAAAGAAAAGAAAAGAAAAGAGAAGAGAAGAGAACTAGAGAATAGTATTAGTGCTGGCTACGTTCTCTCTTTTTTCCTTCTTTAATTCTCGATACTAATCCTAGGATAAAGAAGGAGAAGAGAAGAGAAGAGTAGCAGAAGCGATCATGGCCGCCAATGAATACTACAACGATTCTTCGCGACGCCAAAATGCATATGAGCCGTCTCTAGCATCTACAAACCCGCCGTCTTACACATCTCAAACTCAACACCAAGATCGCCCAAATGCTAACACAGTATCCCCGTTCGAGAGTGTCTTCGACGATCACGTCTACCCAACGAACTCACCATCCCACCAGACACCCGACTCCTCCTTAAACAACTTAAACAATAGCCAGCAGGCATTCGCTTACGATACGAGATACCATGGTGCCACTCCCGGCGATGTTTCACCTGTAGGCACAGATGATATTCCTCTGCGCAATCAGAGTAACAAATCTCCCGCTGGCTATGCTGCCGACTCGACCGATCATGTCTACGATACGACTGACCAGGAGGGTGGTCAGCGGGGCACTCCTAAGCGTAACCTGCTACGGTTTGGTGAATTGGGTATGCTGGGATCTGAAAAGAGGAGAATACCAATTGTGGTCTATCTATTTTCCCTGATTCAGATCGCCGTCTTCATTGCTGAGCTGGTCAAGGCTGCCCAGCTTACCGGCTCTCCTATCCAGACTCAGCCTTCATTTAATCCCATGATAGGTCCTTCACAGCAGGTTCTCATCAACATGGGCTCCAGATTCGTTCCGTGTATGAAGAATGTCGATGGCGTACAAAACTACCCTTCCCCGGGCTTCGGCTGGCCCTGTCCCAACACCACCTCTTCCGACCCCAACAATGACTCGAATAAGTGTTCCCTCTCGGAACTTTGCGGCTTCGCCGGCGTCCCCAACCCCGAGTGGGACTCCGAAAACGGGCTTAACCAGACTCCGGCACCTAATCAATGGTTCCGTTTCATAACCCCTATCTTTATGCATGCCGGAATTATTCATATTGGCTTCAATCTTCTGCTTCAGCTTACCATGGGCAAGGAGATCGAGAGAGCTATTGGCTCCATTCGATTCTTCCTCGTCTACATGAGTGCCGGCATCTTTGGATTCGTTATGGGAGGTAACTATGCCGCCTCCGGAATCTCATCTACCGGAGCCTCGGGGTCTCTATTTGGGGTTATTGCCCTCACATTGCTCGATCTCCTCTACTCGTGGAGCGAGAGGCGTAATCCTGGGAGAGAGCTCATATTCATCGTCATCGAGATCGTTGTTTCCTTCGCTCTCGGTCTTCTCCCTGGCCTGGACAATTTCTCGCATATCGGTGGCTTCATCGTCGGCATATGCCTCGGAATCAGTGTTCTTCACTCACCAAATGCTCTACGCCGCAAGATTGGCGAGGATCATTTCGGGGGACCCACCTACTCCAGCGTAGGTGGTGGTGGTATTACTAGTGTCGCCTTTCCCGCCTTCTACAGAAACCCTGTAGGCTTCTTTAAGGGTCGGAAACCACTCTGGTGGGCCTGGTGGATCGTCCGCGCAGCGTTTCTTATACTTATCGTCGTCGTCTTTATCGTGCTGCTCGAGAACTTCTACTCCAACCAGAACAACTGCAGTTGGTGCAAATATCTCAGTTGCCTAGTGAGTGGCCCTATCTCCCTCTGTTTTAGTCCTACGGCAATGCTAATGTTTCGATAGCCTGTCAATAACTGGTGTGATATTGGAAACTTGACTATCTCAACCTCTTCTACTACGTCGAAAAGAGGTGTCGACATATTTGCGCTTGAGCAGATAGCAAACCTTTATTAATGAAACAAGATCCTCTTGATCTGATCCATAGTCGATGAGTGTTGATAGGCGAGCGGTGGATTTATGATACCCGCACGCAAGTCTGGTATTGCGTGAGAATGCATGATCTCTAGTAATGATGGATTACTCGGGTCTGGAATAGGGGGCGGACTAAAAAGCTCCATTGGATGGTAGTGTGCGTCAACCATTTGGAGCTCCGACGCGCTGCTGCGTCGCTATAATTAAAATATACTGATGCGGAATGAAATCAACGAATCTTATGTATAGAACGATCATGGATGTGCTTCGCTAGATCGTTAATCCGTGGGTTCTGTAGTTTGCATAGGAGATACTACTACGCGTTGTGTTGGGGAACGCTATTTTCGGTGAAGCAAACATTGAGTAGCTCGCCTCGATTCGTCTATACTTCGAGACTTTATCCTAGGGGCGCTATTAGCAGCATATATCTTAAGGGTTCCTATATGGCATGAGAATTGATATTATTGTATGAACGTATGCGAGAGATTAAAGGAGATGGTATCCATGAATGTACCTACGAGTGCTCACAAACCATGAGCAAGGAGCCCTCCATTGTGGGCTAATATGTGCAAGATCTACACTTTAGACAGGTTTATATCATCGCTAGGACATAATCCCGAACTCCAAAGAGACGGTTAATTCTCTGACCTTTGAAAGGCGATTCCGACATTCCGTTTTGTAACTGACTCTCATCATCTTGTTCCTGCATCCCTTACTAGGTAAGGTATAATATACCGAGCTCAGCCTTCGGTTGCCCGAGCCATCGTTGTTGACCAACATATTCGCTACACCCATTTTAGGGATTGTGCTGATTTAAAGAAACGTGTCATTTTCTCATTACATTAAAGCGAAACGTCACTCATACGCATCAGGTTACGCCCTTCATTCCTCCCCATCATCCGACAACAGGTCCTCCACGAGCGAATCCGCCTCGCTCCGACGCACCGTAGAATGAGAGACGTCAGCTTCGTCTTCAACTTCGACTTCATCCTCGACTTCATCTTCGCCCTCCTCCTCCTTGATCACTGGCGCCGGAACGACGGTTACGTCTTCTATGATGGTTTTGTCATCAGGTGCAAGGGAAACGCTCCTACTGGTGCTTCGTCTAGACGACGCCTTGTCTTGCTCTCCAAGCTGATTCACGATCTTGCCCAGGCTCACGTGGATCTTGTAGAGGGCATTCCTGCTTGTGGCATCCGACAGGATATTGTCTTCAACTGCCGCCGATATGTCTTCATACAGGCTACGAATCTTATCCTCCGTGGAGGCCGGAGAGATGTATAGCTTTCCGAGTAAAGGCGCGATGACCTTTTTCTCTTCCTCTGCATTATTGTTAGCACGACCGATAGCGCTGAGCGACGGTATGACACTTACTGCTAAAATTGCTGTTCAGCTTCTCAAGAATATCCCTTGCCAAATCCAGATGGACATCTCCATTCACGTTCTTCTTGTCTGCGTCCATAGGAATGCCAGGTGTATAGCACTTTCGAGGGTCCGTCCAGTCGACTAAGCAAGCACCGATAGTGTTGAGACTAGCCATCTCGTCGCCGACATCCATATCGTCGTCATCGATTCCCTCTCTAACGTTGTAGAGAGAATGTAGGGCATCAAGTGCCACGGAACCCATGAGCTCCTGGTTTTCGGTTCTTGAATAGCAGAAAACGGGCAGGAAATAATTGAGCGCCTGTCTGACACTCTGATTTCCTGCGGTCGAAGGATCGAAGTAGGCAACTATCAGCGTCTTGAGAAGCTCTGACGATGTGTCGTGATCTGTTACTACGCGGCCTAGCAATAACTTGCAGACGGCAACCGTCGCCGCGCCCTGAACTTCTGGATTCTTAGAGCCAGATCGCAGTGCCCGGACGTACACTTTCAGCAGTGCTGGGTTCGCCGAGAGAAGTTGCGCTCCATGTACATTCAAGATATCGGTTAGAATCTGGAGTGCGGTGATCTGAAGAGCTGAGTGACCCTTGCTGAAGAAGTGCATGAAGAGGGTTAGGTTTTCTTCGGCAAGCGGTCGGTCGAGTAGCGAACATAGCCCTAGGCAAACTAACCCGCGCTCTCGAACCGGGGCCTCGTGGCTGCGGACTGCAGGGACGACTAGGTTGTTAAGCATCGATACTAGGTGATCGTTCTGCTGAAGAGTCCCCTGAACATTGGAGAGCATGCATTGGACGATGTGTAGGCATTTCATGTTGATCATGATCTCCCTGATCGCTTTCTCCCGAGCTTCCTCCTCGCTTATGCTGGTGTCTGCCCCTTGTTTCCCCTTCTTAGTGGGGGTGCTGTCGCCGCTGACTTCAGACCGAGCTGAATGAAAGCTCTCCTCGCCATCGCCGATTGCGGATTCATCGACAATAGTATCGTGAACATCTGCAACAGCTTCAAGTACAACACTACAAAATTCCTTTTCGCCCGCGGTATCCGGTGCGCATATATCTCGAAGTACCTCGATGGTTAGCTTGGTGATCTCATCAGGTAGTTCCGGTATGGACAAAGTTTGCCGCAGCAGGGCGAACATCTTGCGTCGACCAACTTCGTCCGAGTAATCTAAAGTGAGAATAATGTGGAGAAGTTGCTCGACGATGAACTCTTGTTCGACAGTATCTTCTTCATCATCCCCTTCTACACTATCCTGATTGCTGACTCGCTTAATAGCTTCTATGAGGACGTTTAGGTAGCGTTCAAGGAAGAAGGCGAGCTTGGTGACCTCGGGTAGTTTCTCCTCGATCAAAGACTCGTATTTCCCATTCCCCTCATTCCGACAGAAGTCATTGAAACTCCGGGCAATGAAGACTGATTCGGCACTGAGAGTCTCCCAAAAGTTGTCATCAAATTCTACAGCATCTCGATAGTCTGGCCTTCCTTCCCAAAAGCCCTTCATTGCTTCCAACGCGACACCATTTTCGACGCCAGAATTGACGATATCTATGCGTTCAAGTAACTCGAGAAGCCCATCTAAGGTCGGGGGAGCTGACGCGGTTGGTTGTTCGCCATCTTCGGGCGGATTGACACCGGCACAATCCTCAATCCAGCGCTCGCGGAATAATCTCCCAGCAGCTTTTCGGACATTTTCATCTCTATCCCGCAGTCCCCACCGGAGCAACTTCTCTCTCATCGAAAGGGAGAGATGTCGAAAGTCGCCGAGCGCGGGTAGCAATCTGGAGTAAACTGCACGACGGGTGGCCGGATCCTGGTCTCTAGCCCTTTCTAAAAGGTAGGGGAGGGTGTTTGGGAGGATAGGTAGGTTGACAAGAAGCGAACGCCTCACATCGGCGCTGGGATCATTCTGTAAAACTTCCAGGAGTTTTTCAAGCAGACCGGTCTCGGCGTCGTCATCGCTATCATCCGAGTTGACCATGCCCTCAACCTGATTGCCAGCCAATCTGCCGAGACCAAGCACAGCCTGCGAGCGAACCATAGCTTCCTTGTCACGGATTCTCTTAAGGAGACCATAGCGCAACTTCTGGAACAAGTCATCGTCGATGGCGTCCAATGAGTTGATGACATGAGAGATCAGCTGTGTTGATCTGTATCTCACAAACTTGTCCTTAGCAGTCAGCAAAGGCAAGATAGCTTCCATGACTTGAGTAGTGAGGCGAGTGCTTGGAGTTTCGGGCATGGTGCTAGCATCGACATCCTCCTCTCCTAGCAGCTCGTTGTCCTTGTCATTGGCATGTCGTAGGAACAATCCGACAAAGCGTATTGTCTTCTCTCCAACGCCTTCGCTCTTTTTCACAGGCATGGTTCTCAGGACGCATCGCGAAAATTCGTTGTTGAAGTCGGATTCGTGGAAATCAGTAGGAACGGCCTTTTTGGGACGTGTCGGCTCATAACAGCAAGCCTCGTGAACCTTGCGGAGGTTGACAACTAGCTTCCTGTGAGTAGCGGTAGTCTTTTGCGCGTCCCGAAATATTGCGCATATTTGTGTTCGCAGTTCGTTGTCGGGGGCCTCTTCAGGGATGTCGGCATTGGATGACGACACGCGGGTCGCTTTATGAGATACGGCGGCAGAGCTACGCGCGGACTTTGCGGATACTCGAGCCGGCATGATGGCGGTATAGATCGATTACATATGCAGAGTCCTTGCGCTTGTATTCGATATCTTGGGACTTGTTGTAAACAATATTCTTAGGACTTGTTGCAAACAATATGTGCGCAAAGGTGGGAGAGAGTGTATCGCGATAAGTTAAGTATGTTATGGATAAGTTAGTGGGAGGTTTTATGGAACCTTGAAAGTTATGTACTGTATTTCACATCACCGACCCTAATAATGTTTGTATTTGCGCCGCGACTTCTGTACCCAAAAAGGGTAGGTGAATCAATAAACCTAAGTGGCTGCTAGGGCTGCTAGGACAACAACAACAGCCCCGCGCACCCAGTCAAGCCACACATGTCCCGCTTCGTCTATACGATAACATCCATTAGTCCCCGGCTATCGATAATGGTCTTATCAGTAATTTTTTCCTTCCAAGTCCTTGAACCAATAATTTTTAATTCACCTACTTCACCTACTACTTACACACGCCTACATATACCTACCAGACCTTACCTACTCCCTGCTACGTATCTTGAATCGAACCAATTCCAAATACGTAGGGTCAAAATGAGTAGCAATAGCGAATTAAAAAGGTCTCGGGTGCAAGGAGCGGACTCGAATGCGCCTTCGAAAGATACTGAGTCTGCCGTCGAGCGACCTACTAAGAAAGCTCGAGTTGAGGAGAGCAGGTCTCTCTTCATACGATCGCTTCCTCCTACGACTACGACTGAGACACTGACCGACTTCTTCTCGCAACACTTTCCAGTGAAACATGCTACCGTTGTTCTTGATCCCCAGACTAAGCTTTCTCGTGGCTATGGCTTCGTTACTTTCACCGATGCCGACGATGCTAAGGAGGCGAAAGAAAAGCTCGGTAAACAAAAGCTAGATGGTCGCCCACTTGTGTTGGAGATTGCAGAGCCTCGAAATCGCAAGTCGGCTTCCCAGTCCGCCGATGCTGTCGCAAGCGCAAGGAAGGCTGAGAGAGAGGCTATACTGGCCGAGGCTCGCAAAGCTCCCAAGTTGATTGTACGGAATTTACCTTGGAGCATCAAATCCTCAAATCAACTGGCTGCCTTATTCCAAGGTTTCGGGAAGGTGAAATATGCAGATCTCCCCAATGCCAAAGGGAAACTGTCCGGCTTTGGTTTCGTCACAATGCGTGGTCGAAAGAATGCGGAGCGGGCTATGGAAGCCGTCAACGGGAGAACTATCGATGACAGAACTCTCGCCGTTGATTGGGCTGTAGATAAACAGACATGGGAGGACCAAAAGCAACAGCAAACGAAGGATGATAAAGCAAATAAGCTCACTAAGACTACGAATCCAGATGCCGCGTTAAAAGACGACGCTAAATTGAGCGAAGAGGGTGAAAGTCAGGATGAGAAGGAAGATAAAGATGAAGACGAGGAGGAGGACGAAGATTTAAAAAACTTTATGAAGAATCATATGGAAAATCTTGAGGAGGAAGACAGCGATGCCGATCCAGATGAGGCTGAATTGGAGGAAGGGGATGAAGATGAAAATAAGGCTGCATTAGGAAGCGAGTCGGCCTTGAAGAAGCCTCATACGACGGATAACAAATCGACCCTTTTTATTCGGAACCTACCCTTCACGACGACAGACGAGGAGCTTAAGTCTCACTTCGAACAGTTTGGTCGAATACGCTATGCCCGCATAGTAGTTGATCGAGCGACTGACCGGCCGGCGGGCACGGGTTTCGTCTGTTTTGTCAGCGAAAACGATTTCAAGGAGTGTCTCAAGGGTGCACCGCGCGCCCAACAATCCGTGATACCGAATAAAAAGTCCGTCTTGCAGAACGAGTTAGCCGACGAGCAAGGCAAGTATACTATCGATGGTCGCATCCTTCAGGTGTCTCAGGCTGTAAGTAAAGACGAGGCAAGCCGCCTTGCGGAGACAGGAGTTGCAGTTCGGCAAGGCAAGGAGAGAGACAAACGTCGACTTTACCTGCTGTCCGAAGGGACCGTCATGAAGGACTCGCCTCTGTACGCTATGCTTGCTCCTACCGAAGTCAAGATGCGCGAACAGAGTAATACCCAACGAAAGAAGCTCATCCAAAGTAACCCAAGTTTACATATAAGCCTTACGCGCTTGGCAATCCGCAACATTCCTCGCGATATAGATTCGAAGAAACTCAAGGCTTTGGCTCGTGAAGCTGTTGTTGGTTTCGCTAAAGATGTAAAGGAAGGCCGTAGGCAACCGCTTTCTAAGGAGGAAACCGCCCGAGGCGGCGAAGAGGACAAGGAGGCCGAGCGCCGGCGTAAGGAGAAGGGGAAGGGTATAGTTACGCAAGCGAAAATCGTGTTCGAGAACAAGGAAGGATCAAAGGTTCCCGAGGTGGATGGTGCTAGCAAAAGTCGAGGCTATGGTTTCATCGAGTATTCCTCGCATAGATGGGCACTTATGGGCTTGCGATGGATGAACGGGCACGCACTGAATAACGAGAGCGGGAAAACGCTGCGATTAATTGCCGAGTTTGCTATCGAGAACGCTCAGGTTGTGGCGAGACGGAAGGACTTACAGGCCAAACAACAGATGCGAGACAGCCAGCGCTCCAACGATAAAGGTGCAACGCATTCAGGCACATCCGCTGCAGGTGGAAAGGGGTTTAGCACAAGGCTCAGGGGCAAAGACTTTTCAGTGTCGAAGGGCAAACAGCAGAGATCGAAGGATGGCAGAGCGGCGAGCAACAATACCGACGCGGCAGCTGGCAAGGGTGATTCCGCTCGGGATACTTTGCAGCAAACGATCATTGGAAGGAAAAGGATGATGAAAAAAAAGAAGGCACAGAATCGTGGGTGAAGCTTCATCGTTCAATTTATAGCAGGTATTACTATAAAGCTTTCGACTCGAGCCGAGGGAGATTTCCCAAAGAGCTCCAAGCAGGGACCTTAATAGTAATTTATTACTGTTGAGTTGAGGGTACACCTAATAGGCGTGTTGTAGTACCTGAAGGAGTCGGTTGGTCTTTTGCGCCAATGCATTACTCACAATAAAGGGGACTGTAAATAGCATCCGAACATACTGCCTGCAGTTGTCTATAGTTACCTACGTGTGATAGACGTACATATATAAATTACTTCGGTACGTTATCTCGTCCAGAACCAGCCACTGACCTTTCCACTCCCCCGAATAGTTGCTTCGCCGCTCAAGGAAGACAACGTCGTAGTTTCAGCATCAGAATCTGGTCTCTCCTTATCATTGGATAGTGAAGCTGTCTTTGGGAATGAGCGTGACCATGTCCAGCTGCTTTCTTCGCCTTGTCCTATCAAATTGCCATCCGCATCAAACTTTCGTGTGGTTGTCGTTGTTTCGGTCCCACCGCCGCGAGAGCGTTGTTGGACTGTTTTTAGGATCTTGCCACCATCAGGAGTTTGGATTGTCTGAGAAGCTGGCGCGTCCTCGGAATCCTCGGGACTAGGATTCTGAGTTGATCCAGACTTAGTACTAGTCTGTACTCGGTTATCTGTAGCAAATTTGGATGGTGTGGTTGTATATAAGGCTTCTTCTGTATCTGCCTCCTGATGCTGGGTTGTTTCGGCCTCACGTTTAGACGATTCCTCGCCGTGTCCAGTCCGGTCGTGGTCAGACCTCGGGAAATGGTATTCCCAATGTGGGAAAGCAAAAGTCGACCATGTGAATGTTTGCGGTTGGTTGAAGGTCCTTTCCGTGGTCTGAAATATCCAGGGTGACACTAGACCGTAGGATGATAATTCACGTTTTGCCAATGAAGACAGTGGAAAGTAGGTATCCCAAAGACCTCGCCGTCCAACGTCACTCACCCAGTTTTCGACGGGCATGCCCCAGGGTGAGTATTTTACATGCTCGAAGTGTTTCGCGAACACAAGTTTCCGCAGATCAGAGAGCGGTCGTCCGTCACCCGCGGCTAAGAGATCTTCAAATGCATTTCGGAAGGTAAAGCAGTCTGGGTAATCTCGGGGTGCGTCGTTTGGGCGAGGTTGCGCCAAAGATTGAAGGTTTGCAGGGGAATACGGTGATGAAACAGCCCAAGACAGAACATCGTCTGCACTAGTACTCCCTCTATCGTGATTTGGCATGGCTGAATCTGACGGGGAGTTTTCTGGCTTGCTTGGGTATGAGTGACAATCTTGATTGTTGATTGACATGTTGTTTTTAGTATCTGTCACCATAGCTGTTGATGATCCAAAGACAGTATGAAACCCCCGTTGGATATTGCTATCGATATGTTTCTTGAAGCGGATAAAAGGGTTATCGGACGAGTCATCAATGGCCATGATGCCACTTGGCTCGAGTCGTTCGCAAATTCAATAAAATTGTTATATGTACCTACACCTACGTTAAAACAGAAGTTCTCGTTTGAGCGTCCTCGAGTTTTATGAAAAGAGAGATATCTGCGACGATGATAATGGTAATGGCGATACAAATATAGAAGAGGCTTCGTCTTCGAAAGCTTTAGAACCTTGTTGGAAGTGGGAAGTGGTATGAAATCGACGGGAATGCGGGTTCAATTAGCGTTGGCTTGATGCTTCCCATTACGACATCGAACGTCTGATCGCTTAGTTCTAGTGGGGTCAGAAGCTGCTAACCTTAAAAGGTACCTATCTATGTTCCCTCATCCCTGCATACATACAACATTGAACCACACACCACAGCCTTGGGAAGTACCTAATACTTGCATACATGCCGTTAATTTCAAATCTTAACTGCCAACTTCGACTTTCGACTTTAGACTTTAGACTTTCAAAATCGCCAATACAAGCCAAGTTTCTACCTTCTACTTCGACGCGACTCTCGTTTTATCATAAATCATGGAGCATGGTAAAAGTGACTTCTAGCTTACACTTCTGTTTTTCTGTTTATACTTGTAAATTGTCGTCGAGTAAATCAACTTCTATGTACTGCAATTGGACATGCACCGTCACAATGTCTTCCCGCTCTCGACTATACTGCTTGTCGCAGCTAACCTCCTCATACCCGTCGCAATTGTCGTCTTTGCGATCGGTTTCTTTCCCTACAAACCATTCTTACCTGGCCTAGCTGAATATAAGCCCCTCGAATATGGCCCACCACCTGAAGCGCCGTTCGATCGTCTCATATTCATGGTCGTTGATGCTCTGCGCAGGTTCGTCGCCTAAGCGCAAACAACCACCCGATGAAATGCGCCCATCCGACTGACTAGACTAGCGACTTTGTTTTTACAAATGGCTCCGGGTTCGAATTTACGCAAGGGTTAGACGCATTGGGAACTAGAAATTGGGCTTTTGGCTTTTGTCGCTGATACGGATATTTTAGGTTGATTTCTGACGGGGTTGCTATCCCTTTTACTGCCCATGCCACCTCGCCAACTATCACGATGCCTCGAATAAAGGCTATTACTACTGGCTCTACTCCCTCTTTTCTCGATGCCATCCTGAGTTTTGACGAAGCCGACACGTCTTCCACCCTCTCCGTTCAAGATACTTGGCTTGCCCAAATGAAGTCAAAGAAAGCTGGAAAGCTGGTCATGTACGGCGATGACACCTGGCTGAAACTATTTCCCGGAGTGTTCGATCGAGCTGATGGTACTTCGAGCTTCTTCGTTTCGGACTTCACAGAAGTTGACAACAACGTGACGAGGCACATTCCCGACGAGCTACGCAACGACGACTGGAATACAATGGTCCTTCATTACCTCGGCCTCGACCACATCGGCCATAAGACTGGTCCTCGAGGTCCAAACATGATTCCGAAGCAGCATGAGATGGATGGGGTTGTTCGCATGATTTACGAGGCCATGCAAACGCAGCCGCACCTCCAGTCGACTTTACTAGTATTCCTTGGCGATCATGGTATGAATGACGCCGGGAACCATGGCGCCTCCTCCCCTGGAGAGACTTCCCCAGCTCTGGTGTTTGTATCACCGAAGTTAAAGTCCATTTCCAAGCCCGTCAAAGTCCCGGCAGACCTAGTCGAAGATTTCCAGTATTATAGTGTTGTCGAGCAATCTGATCTCGCCCCGACTCTAGCCGCTTTACTCGGGTTTCCCGTACCAAAGAATAGTTTGGGTTCTTTTATGCTGGAATTTTTACCATTTTGGTCAGAGAGTAAGCGAATCCGTTCATAATTGGTATGCGTCCTTCTAACACTAACAATTGTAAGGACACGACAAGCACCAGATTCTTCTACGTAATGCAAGACAAATTTTTGATATTGTTGCCGCAACATTTGTTGGTTCATCATCCATGGACAGACAAAACAATCCAGATTGTGCTCATCCTGGTTCAGTGGGTGAAGAATTGGTCTGTGAATGGAAAAATATCAGCAAATCTGTTGAAAATACATCACTGGGAGATGTAGACGATGAATGGAGTATAGATGCATCGAAGGTATGAGATTAAGTCCCTATGTCTTAATTGAGGGTCCCCCCCTCCCATTTTATTCTAACGTGATAATAGTGGATATCCAAGGCGCAGACATTAATGAGCAGTATGGCTAGCAATTACGATATGTTTATGTTGGGTTATGGTGGATTGACTACAGCACTGGCCTCTATTGCGGCTATGTACGTCATAAAAACCTCGACTTCCATGACGGCTTCTAGTCTGGCACCATTCGTTCTAATCACCGCGCTCTATGGGATAATGATGTTTGCTAGCAGCTATGTTGAGGAAGAACATCATTTTTGGTATTGGACTACATCCGCGTGGCTACTTTATCTAGCCATTAGATTGTAAGAATCACCAATCCTTGTCCCACTGTGTAGAGCTAACGTAGGAGCAGCAAACCGAGGACAACGCGCAAGTCCCTCGCTATGGGTTTAGTTGCTCTTGGCTCTATGAGACTCGTTCGCGGATGGAACCAGACTGGGCAAAAATTTGCCGGGGAGCCTGACATTGTGACTAGCTTTGTTGCGGCGAACCCACCGTTGCTTTGGTGTCTTGTCGCTGCAACGTATGCGATGGTTTCCTTCGATTTATTCAATGGCCTCGGGGATATACCGACTGTCATATCAGGCTCCGTAGTTGCAGGGCTCGTGACGTCTGCAATTTCCTTCAAGCTCGCTTTTACCAATGAAGATGCGCCTGAATTGGTTGTTGGGCTTGCGAAGACGCTTGTAGACATATTCGATGGACCATCGCTCGTCAACCGGGCGCGAGCAGTCTTCCTTGGCCTTGGGCTTACTTTGATATACCCTTTGTACACCCTTTTGGCGTCTGAAAATAAATCTTCTAAGGAGAAAGGTGAGTTTTCTTAAATCACACAACCAAGATGAAACTGTACTGATCTCTTCATACATGTAGCTATGTACACTTTACATCATTTGTATACATTATTGGCCTTGACACAATCCCGAGTGACCAATGTACCACTCTTCCTGCTCTTTCAAGCTATCTATTTATGCTTAAGCTGTCTTCGTTTGGGCGCAGTCGAAATCACAATATCCTCGTTACTTCTACAGTCTTCTTCCTTCTTTGCAATGGGAGGCTCTAATGCAATATCTGGCGTGGATCTGTCGAACGCGTACAATGGTGTTAGCGACTTCAACATCGTTGCCGTGGGGATCTTGACATTTCTGAGCAACTGGGCAGCTCCGGTGTGGTGGACGTCGGCTTTGAATTTGCTACTGCTTCAGAGGAAACGGTCGACAGAATATGCTCACAATTGCGTATACCGGCAGCACACGGCAATATTGACCATCTTTGTTACGGTGACTCTTGGGTTCGTGATGATAGCTTGCACGACCTTGAGAACACACCTGTTTATCTGGACGGTATTCTCGCCAAAGTATTTATACAGCATGGCTTGGTGTTTAGGACAGCATCTGGTTATCAACGTGATGTTTGGTGGTCTACTGTATTGGCTTGGTCACAGATGAAATGGCACAAGCTCCATGGGAAGATAGATAGGTAGATGGTTCGACCTACATATATACATATCAGTTAGGCAAATGACTATCGGGGATTAGAAAAGGGGGATTTTAGATCCGGATTAAGGGGGATTAATCGCATGTCTTCCATGATACCTATATACCTACTTAGTACCTAGATGATTACACTACCTAAATATCTAGATACCATATGTTATTAGGTATAAACAGGTGATTTACATAATGCATGAAAATGTTTATGGGATGATATAAATGATATATTGGAACCTTGGAAGTACATACCTACAAATTTAAATATGTACATAGTTACATTCCTGTCAGCCTTATTGTGGGTAAATACCAAAAAGTACACATGCATGCTTAGACACTTTTAATTGATGTTTTAAGAAATTGACCCAGTAAATAAGATTTGATGGTTACCATTTCTGTTTTTAAACGGTACTTAGTTTCTGGGTATCCTAGGTATCCCCCGTACCAAAATCCGTAAAATAACGTTATCAAGGTTAACGATCGGACGAGGATACATGCAGGTTGCCCTAACAGATGTACCTACCAAACAGCTGGTAAAAATTGTACTTCGTGACCCGTGTCATCTTACCTTCCATCCCACCCCCTACCCGGATAGCTTGTAATTTGTTGTCATTGCCATATTCGGTCTTTCTTTTATTTCATTATACATAATCTTTTTCTCTGTCTATTTCTTCGCTTTCTATACCAGTTTAATCCTTCATTTACCCTTTATTCGTTGTATATTGTCCGAGCTACTAACTGTGCACCTCGATCTAATCTTATCTTTCATGATACTATTAAATTTTCGTTAACTATAGAAGAGTTTGCTCGAGCACATCACATCGTACATCATCTGGCGCGTCTCCGACGGCAACAAGATACCTATCGCGTCAGTGGATACTCGCCAACTTAGATCACACGAATTCGATTTATACCGCGATTACACCAGCGGCAGCGACTGCGACTGCGACTGCGAATGCGATCGTGGCTGTGACAGTGCGACGCGATTGCAACTACGACCGCAACCTGCGACGGTCAACTACGCATCTTTTGCATCGGACCATAGCAAACACGGCCTCTTCGATGTATTCATAGGGTTGGGAATAATGTGGCGGCGTACCTATCTGCTTCTTGTTCTGGTACGGCTTTGGTTTGCTCTTTCGCCGAGTTATCTTCACCCGGATGAGAATTTCCAAGGGCCCGAGGTCATTGCTGGTAAGCAGACTCGAAGCTTGACCCCACTCACCGTGGTTATATACAGACTGACGAGTTCCTGCGCGTGCTTGTAGGCCAGATCTTCAGCTACCCGGTCCGACTAACCTGGGAATTTACGAGTGATCACCCTATACGCAGCGTCTTTCCGCTATGGCCGGTTTACGGGTTACCTATGCTCCTATTACGATGGCTGTGGGTTGGTAATGGCAACGACGGCGAGATACCACCGATTCATGTGTTTTGGACGTTGCGCGTCCTGATGTTTCTCATCAGCTTCGTTCTAGAGGATTGGGCTATTCATGAACTGGTTCAGTCTCACTCGCGATGGCACCGTCAAGTTGCCAAGTTGCTAGTCGCGTCTTCGTATGTGACTTGGACTTTTCAGACTCATACCTTCTCCAACTCGATCGAGACTCTTGCGGTTGCATGGTGCTTGGTACTCGTCGAGCGCATTCTTGAGGCTTCGGTAAGTTGGAAGCACCAAGGGTTCTCTGTGTCCGGACGTGTTGGTTAATCCCTGGACTATTGCAGACTTCTTCCCTGGCGGCATCAACGGTCCTCGGAATCGTAGCTGTCTTCGGCGTTTTTAATAGGATCACTTTTCCTGCGTTCTTACTTATTCCTGGACTTCGATTAATACCCCACTTTATAAAGAAGTAAGTCTTGTTTTCTAGGGGCCTCTGCGAGGGCACTTCCCCTTTATTTTGCTTTACTCATAGCGTGTTGGTTTGCTAACCTGTCTCTTTCTTTGGTAAGACCTTTATCTCTTCTCGTCATGACAGCTTCTGGGCTTTTGACGTGTTTAATCGCTATCTCGCTTGACACATCCTTCTACACTCCGCATTCCATTTACTGGTCGGATCTTTACCGTCATCCTGTAATCACGCCGTTGAATAATCTGCAATATAACCTCTCACCTTCGAATTTGGCGGAGCACGGGTTGCATCCCTGGTATCAACATATCTTGATAAACATTCCATTGCTTATAGGACCAGCCGTGGCGCTCCTATTTATAAGGCCGCATCTGACCTTGAGGCTTTCATCAGCAATATCTGGCGTGTTCGTTCTATCGATATTCCAACATCAGGAAGCCCGGTTCTTGCTTCCTAGTATACCGCTCCTCCTCTCATCCCTACGACTTCCGAAGAATTCAAAGTATTTGAATGTCTGGATCAGTGCCTGGGTGGGCTTCAATGTGATTCTCGGCCTACTTATGGGGGTGTACCACCAGGGTGGCATCGTGCCGGCTCAAGTATTTTTGAGCAATCAACCGGACGCGACACAGGCTATATGGTGGAAGACATATATGCCACCGATATGGCTTCTGAATGGTAAGAATGCGGTTCTACGGACTAGGGATGTGGCGGGAATGGAGGGAAATGAACTACTAGAAGAGTTAGAGCGGATAGCGACCTGTGATACACCGGCCGACCGGAGGAGCCTTGAATACCTCAAGGAGCCGAACGGCACATATCTCATCGCGCCACTTTCATCGACATGGCTGGATCCGTATTTAGACAACAAGGGTTTGGAGGGGCTTAGGTTTCGGGAAGTTTGGAGGCATACCAAACACATCAACCTGGACGATTTGGATTGGGCGGAGGACGGGGTATGGCCTACTTTGACGAGAGTGGTTGGTAGGCGAGGTCTAGCCGCTTGGAGAGTAACCAGGAGCTGCGGTCGTCCCGCCAGATATATCGACAAGTTTTAAATATAATAATGTCCATCTACAGCGCCTGTCTGTCGTAGATTCCCGATTATTTATGGATCCGTTATGAGCTTGCTATTCAACGTGACCTCGAGGTTTCCCTTTAGTATCCGAGTAAGTGTGTGGCTTAATCACTAATGTATAGGCCTATCATTCCATTACTACTAAACCCTTGATGTGTTATTAACTACAGCATAAATAAGAATTCATAAGCAGGCAAAGTATATGGACCTAGCCGACGAAGTGGTCTCAACAGAATCCCCAGTCTCAGTAGAACCCCCCAACTATACCTAGTAGGTATGTATTTGCTATATGTGACATGTACTACTTCTAATTACATCTTGTACTTACTAACTGCCTAAGTAGATATATTTACTTACATAGGCTGAGGGGAAAATGGATATCCCGACGCGACCGTTAGGCTCTAACGTTGAGCCAATCAAGTTTCGGATAGTTTAGTATGATAGTACATTTATGTAATTGGTATGTCAAAGGCTTTAATTGGAAGTTAGACGGCCTGATTTTAATCCAAATGTGATCATTGGATTTTATGACCAAGGCCTCTCCTACAAGTGTCCAATCTATCTCAATCCTCGAACCTATACGCATTCCGCAATGGGCGGCTTAAACTTAGAAGTTTTCAAGGTTGGTAAACACTGTTCATGATTACCTTTTTTTTTTTTTTTTTTTTTTTTTTTTTTAGCTGTGCTGTATGCTTACTAGGGCAGTTTGGCATGTATGTCATGTTCCCAATCGGCATCATGTACTACTTCGGAACCAACCTCGACGCGCGATTCTCCGTACCCGATTTCTGGCCTAAGCCGGAGCACTCACATACCATACCTTTTGACAGAGACGAGATTCATGCCGAGATCCAGCGATTACGTGCGCGACGGTTGTACCTTAGGGACAAGAGGCTCGAAAATGAGGCTCGGCAAGCCCCGCCCCCGCCTTCAGGCGATGATCAGGGAAGCGATAGATCCTAAGAAGTCGAAATCGACCTGACAATAGTAGCATAAGGCTCTGCGAAGGTTTTATGTACGATAATAGGATCACTTGGATTGTATCATCCATCGGCATCGGCGGCGTTTCGGGGTACAAAATGGGATTAAGGCATTGAATCAGGATAACACGACCTTTGCATTTTCATAGTCTTGATTCGAGTACTCTCTGCTCTTCGAAAGAAAGAAAAATGAATGGAAAAGCGGCCGCGGGGAGTCGAATGGGGTTGTCTCGCGATGCATATAGCATGGTTACCCATATATACTATGGTCTATAAAAACTAGGTACATATTGTACAACAGATGTTACGGATTACATATCGAGGTTATCTTCTATTGATTCCCAAAGCTCGTCGGATATGGCTCCTTGTTCAACGTTCGCACTTTGGCATTCTGGTGTCAGCATGGACTATTCGCGGAGCTCAGTAGTAGACCATATATACTCACTAGATCGCCTGGACTTCAGACTGGTCTCGTAGCGCCACTAAGAGCGAATTTATGGATGTAGCGGTCGTCAGATCATCAAGTATGACTTTATCCGTTGAAGACCATATAATATCGGAACTCAAGATCTCTGTGGAGAGTGTTTCGCTCATGGTTTGCGCCACCTTGTGGGTCATATTCGGCTGTGTACAGAGTACGAGGTCGCCATTCTCGTCTTGCTCAACGTCTTCGGCGCCTGCTTCGAGCGCTTGCATCATGACCTCATCGAAGTCTTCGCCTTTTCCTTTTAGGATAGTGCGTCCTAACCTCGTGAACATGAATGCGATCGGTGCCACGTTGCCTCCATACCTCCTGATTGCGCGCCTGACAACTTGCAAGAGGCGTAGCTTATTTTCGGTCTCGATTTCGATAACAATGGCTATGGATGATGGCATCATGACTTCGATAGTAAGACTCTCAAGATTCGCGCCGGACGAAGATTTGCCCTGGCCTCGTGCGATTGCTACATCTATGCTGGACTTGGGCATACCGGCTATAATTGCGACACTAGTCAGATATGTTGGCCATGGTGTGAAGGAGCGTGATCCGCTGCCATGCTAGTTCGTGTTCGTCAAGTACCTTTCTTTGCAAGTCCAATAACCGTAGCTAGCTGTGAGTTTAGACGCGGGTCAGCGCCAAATACTATCTCGGACTCCATCAGCGCTCATTCGTATGGCGATAAGTGATGTTTCATATAAGATACGGACGTTTCGAGTAGAGCGCCAAGTTCTTGGAGAAATTGGTGTTCTGGGTATTTCTCTTTGCGTCGGCGGCACCCTTCTTATGTCGGATCTTGGACCAACGATTGTGGCCGCTACGGAGTAGCGAACTCGAGGAGAATGACCGGCGACATGCGGTGCATACGATATAAGGAGTAGTCGATCGCGGCGCAAGCATTCGACTGGAAAACGATGATAGATAGGTGGACATATTTAACTAGTCGTTGATCAACTAGCTATATGTATGCGCCCAGGATATCGTAAGTTGCAGGTTTCGTTTAATTAAAAAGAGTGCAACGTCTTAGTACTAACATTAAAAGCAAGGGAGCTGCAATGTTGCTAAACGTCGATATCTAAATGTTGAAGAACTTAGAAGTGCCTACCTACACACTACATATCACCCTAGCTTAAACTTTAGAAGCTAATATTTTTTTTATAAAAAATAAACCTGGAAACTTTTATGGATCATCACCAACTGCTTAACCACATATATACATATTATGTATGTACCGAACAACGGGTAGTTAGGGTCGTGAGAATAGAGTGATATGATTGGTCTTTAATCTCTTAATCGTGCATGCCCCCCCCCTTAAAGACTTCCAAAGCTCCCAACTTTGAAGAGTACCTAGGTACGCACATACCTAACTCAGATACATAACATCTATTCCATATTCTATCAATAATTATCCATATCCTCTCTATATTCTATCTACCACTTTTCACAACATTTCTGTCCTTATATAATCCGCCGCGATCGAAATCTGTCCCAAGCGCACCGTCGAATATATCCATGATCTTCCATGTCAGCGCCAAGTTCCCCTCCTCGAGAGTCCAACGGCGCAGCCCAAGCCGCCGCAGCTCCTCCGCGCCTTTCCTCCACCGCTGCGGCCACCACCAATCCGGAGCTCGATCTTCAGAAACTCCAGTCGCTTCCCGCTGAGCAGCAAGATCTATTCTTGCTCAACTTCGTCTCCTCCCTAAGCAAACATGTCCATGACTTATCAGCCGATGACTGCACCGCCCAGCAGTTCTACCTCAAGAAGGAGGTTTTCCAGATTATCAACCTATCTACGCCCTCTCCTAGTCGAGTGATAAGAGTTAATCTGGGCAAGATACTTGCCTACGTATTCGGTAATGGCGACAGGAAACTGCTTTTCGATACCATAAATGAGCTGGTCTCTATAATATCCGGTGGGAAAACTAAGACCGAAACTGAAGTTCGAACGAGACATGCTGCTGTTAGTTGCTTGGGTGATATCTATGCTGCCGCCGGCGACAGCGCCATTGGTTTGCACCAGTTCGCTTGTGGCGCCCTGGTCAAGGTGCTCAAGTCGTCCCAGACCCATGCCGGATTGCGCGCCGCTGTCCTCGTTTCCCTGACCAAAATTGTCGGTATGGTACAGACGAGCTTAGACGAAAGTGTCGCCAGGGACATTTGGAAGCAGGCGCGGAATGCCGCGTCCGGAGACAAGGGCGCTCTGATCATCGTATCTGCTTGCCGCTGTCTAAAGTCATTAGTTAGACATACATCGTGCTTCGAGGATTCGGGCGACTTCGAGAATCTCAAGTCCACAGTTTTCAAGACCATTGATTCTAGTTCTTCACATGTAAGGCATGCTGCTGCTGATTGTCTCGCTGAGGCCATGGTTAAAAGCCATTCCGAGCTCGCGCCTAGCACCGGTTCCCTAGCAAAAACCAAGAGGCCGAAGTCCAAACCCCTTAAAAGAGTTTCTACCCAGCAAAGCGTTGTACTTGACGAAGACGAGGACATTCCTTCGCGTCCTGGCAGCCCGGCACCCGGCAAAAAAGGCCAAGATCTTGTGTTATCGTTAAATGATATATTTAAAACTCTCACAACTCAGTATGTTCGACTGTCGACTACAAACAGAGCCAGGGCAGCTATCGGCGTCTGCTATGGAAGGGTTTTGAAGCGGCTGGGAGAGAATTTCGTCGAAAGCAACTATCTCAAAATTATAGAGAATCTAACTATCGACCTGCTAGGCCATCAGAACATAATCAATAATCGATATAGACTCCTCATCTCACGCCGAATTGTCGATACCGTCCTTCAGGTCGTAATCGGCCGCAAGATTCTAGGCGAATCGGGTCAAATGGCTGTAGCAAACATGCTCGTGAACGACATATTCAAGAATTACCCTCAAGCACTCAAGGAACGGCCCGAGCCGACGAAGCATACCCTGATCGCGGCTCTTGGTGCCGTCGCCTCGCTCATCAGGTCCCTTGGATCTGCTGCAAACAACTTCGCAGAATCCTGCCGAGATGGGCTTCTGCAGGTACTTCAACATCCCAGCTATAGTGTTCAGGTATCCGCTTCGTATTGCATGAAAACGTTCGTCTTAGCATGCCCGCAGCAACTCTTGCCGTGTCTTTCTGTTTGTATGAACAGTCTTAGCAGAGAATTGTCTCTGCTTGGAGGCGCGCGAAATTCACCGAGACGATGCATCGGTTTCGCTCATGGATTGGCTGCGACTTTAAGTGCTAGCCCGGCTCGCCCGTTATACGGATCCCTTGATATCAACAATCGAGTTTATTCTATGGCTACCAACCTCCTCAAGTCTAGTGGCCAGTCCGAGCTTCGTGTCTCGAGCACACAAGTCCAGGTTGCTTGGATCCTTCTTGGGGGCCTTATGTCTTTGGGACCCAACTTCGTCAAAATCCATCTCTCGCAGCTGCTCGTCCTCTGGAAGAATGCCCTACCAAAACCGTTAGCTAAGGACAATTTCGCTCATCGCAACATCCTCGAGGTTTCCTACTTAACCCACGTTAAAGAATGCGCGTTAGGCTCTATCCTCTCGTTTCTTCAGTCTAACAGTCGCCTATTAACAGTTGATGTATCGAAGCGGATCGCTACCATGCTTCAAAACACCAGCGTATTTCTCAGGATGCTACCTTCGAAGAAAACCACAGACGATATTTCTCAAAGGTTAACGCCTGCTTTGCAGTTGCAGGATCTTGATATGATGGTCCAGCGACGAGTCTTGCAATGCTATATCACGCTAGTGAACCAAAGTCCAGCCGGAGGCAGCGAGGCTCTCTTACAGTCTAACCTCCTTACCTTAGCGATATCTCTGTTTGCCAACCCGGAGAATTATGCGGCCAATTCGTTAAGCTCGTCTATTGCCAATGCCGCAGGTACTTTCGAGACTATCTGGGACGTCGGCGATAACTCTGGCTTCGGAGTCAACGACCTGGTCCGCGGTTTCGCGGTTAAGAGACTCCCTGGAGAAAAGGAGGATACAGCCGATAATCCGCAAACAGATGAGACGGATCCGGACGAAATGATCGACGATCTCCTTCTGTCGCCAATTTGCCCTTCGCTAGAGCATGACGCCGCTGTGCTCTACGTGGGTGAGCCAGACCCATCCCTGAACCTTCCGGACCCTCCGGCTACCGAAGTAGTGAATATGGCAATCCAGCTATTTGCTTTTGTCTTCCCTCTTACCCCTGCCAAGGTTCAGGAGAGTGTCCTTGAACAAATTGCCACCTTTATCTCGGCTGGTTCTTTGCAGCGCGACCCTGGTCGTAAAGCGGCCATCAATGTCAATGTCGCCAGCGCTCTATACCTAACATTGAAGGTTGCAGTCAAGGAGACGCTGTCTTTGCCTGGAAGTGTCACAAACTTAGCGGTGGAGAAGCTCCTGCAGGAGATGGCTAGGAGCTTTGTGGTTGATCCAGATCAGTACATTCGCAGCCTAGGCTACGGCGCCGTTGCTCGCCTCTGTAACGCGTGCGGCAATGCGTTCACTAACCACGAGATCAAGTATTTGGTCGATACTATCGTGAGTGACCGGGAACCTAGTGCTCGCGCGGGATGCGCCATGGCTCTGGGATCTATCCAGGCGAAGGTGGGTGGCATGGGCGCAGGGTATCATCTTAAGACTATCACCGGTATTTTGATGTCGCTATGCAACGATCCGCACCCGACGGTACATTTCTGGGCCCTTGAGGCGTTAGCGGACGCTGCAGATGCTGCGGGACTTGGTTTTTCGCCATACGTATCCGGCACGTTAGGCATGGTATCCCAGCTTTATCTTTCTGATACTCACCATCCCGAAGTATCTTCTGCCATCTCCATGAGTTTGGAGATGGAACTATCAACTACGGCTGCTATTACACGTTGTGTTGACTCACTGGTCAACGTTGTGGGGCCGGACTTGCAAGACTCAACCAAATCGCGCGAATTGATACTCACTCTTGTAGACCAGCTACAAAGCGAGGAAGACGTTCTTGTGCAGCGTGAAAGCTTAGGGTGTCTAGAACATCTCTCCCTATACGCTCCGGGGTATATGGTATTCAGCGATTATGTTAAAACGCTACAAAAGTACCTCAATTCCGAAAACCCTAGCCTTCGCGATGTCGCAGTCGACGGCCTCTATAATTTGATGAAAAGAGATTCCCGCGATGTACTAGAGGCCGCAGACCCAGGTTTCGAAGATCAGCTATGGCTCGTCTTAGACGTGTCGCCCAGCCATGATGGAATTCGCAATGTTATCCGAAACTGGTTGCGTCAGACTTCGTTGACAGAGACTGGAACTTGGCTTCTTCGTTGTCAAAACGTACTCAAGATGACGCGGCAAAAACCTACTGATGAGTCGCACAGTGTTGTCAGAAGACCAACGGCCGCCATCGACTTACAGGACGAGGAAGTTGCTGGTTTCGCAGCCGCCGGCATTGCTAAGGATGACAAAGATGTGGTCTCGAGCTCGGAAATGGAGCCTTTGCGCTGGCAGGTGAGGACATTCGCAATGGGTTGCCTCAACGACATATTCGTGTTGATCGGGAAAGACGTCGCTACAAACGGGGAGTCACCCGCACAGTCTGCTCTCCAGGCTAGGATTGCTGATGTTATCCGAATGGCTTTTTCGGCTTCGACGTCTAGCGTATTAGAGTTGAGAATATGGGGGTTGAAGATTATTGGTGCTGTTCTGAGAATGTTTGGCAAAGCGCCAGATCCTGATTTTGACGAAGCAATGCTCCTTGAGCAGTACCAGGCGCAGATCAGCTCGGCCTTGACCCCTGCCTTCGCGGCAGATTCTTCCCCCGAACTTGCCGCAGAAGCTGTTAACGTTTGCGCCGCATTTATCTCCACCGGCATCGTGACAGACGTTGATCGCATGGGTCGTATCTTGAAGACGCTCGTCACCGCTCTCGAGAATTTTTCGACCGAGACGGAGAATGTTGGAATCGGCGATCTTAAGGGCTTAAGCTCCAACGCTCAAGTTATGGTCAAGATGTCAGTCTATTCGGCATGGGCAGACCTACAGGTTGCTAGCTCGGAGCAGAAATACTTGCTCGAAGTGCTGAAACCACATATCGGCACGCTGACACCGTTGTGGCTGGCTTCCTTGCGGGAGTTTGCTCGGTTGAGGTTCGAGCCAGATATCTCGATGACCTTGGGTCCTCCCTCTATGTCGGGAAGCCTGGATACCATCTACGCAGCCCTCAATAGGGAAACGCTTCTAAAATTCTATCAAGACTCCTGGCTAAAACTCGTTGACGCCATTGCGAGTCTCATTGAGCAAGACAGTGAGTTCGTTTTCGACGCTCTAGATGGGAAAGAAGCCGACGCGTCAGGCACCAACGGCCAATCTAAAAATGCTGATATCAACTATCGCGATGAGCCGGTCGCATTTTTCTTCGTCCTTTTCGGGATTGCTTTCGAGGCGCTCGCGACAAGGTCGGGCCAAACCGACTCCTTAGCCACTCAGGAGCAGACGCTTGAAATACTCCAGGCTCTTAAGAAGATCCTGCACCCGAGCGTCTCAGGCCATGCTATCTACAGGGAAGCTATTTTCTCCGAGACGATGGATTTACTGGATCGCCTCGTCCTAACGGAGGGTCTCGATGTTCAAGGGGTTATCGTCGAAATTGCCCGCGCCCTTTGCGTCGCTCACCCTTCGGCGAGGAAGCAGGAGCAGTCCGAGGACGGCGACTTAAGTGAGGATATCGAGCAGTTATTCGAACTCACTAGGATCATTGTTCTCGTCCTTTCCGGGCTATTACCTAACCTGACCGAGGCGAACCAGCCGGTGCGCCATCTTTTGACCGAGGAGGCCGTTCTTCTTGTAAGGACTGGATTAAATGCTATCGTGGATGCGGCCGAGGTGTTCCCATCTATCATCAAGACAGATCTTCATGCGTGTATAATCCATATATTCGCTACTATACTCGCGACGCCTTCCTGCCAGGAGATTATTGTTCCTCAAGCACTACCGATATTCAAGAGGTTCATGGTGAGCATGACCAGTTCTCGTGGCTCGGCGGAGGGGAAGTCTGTCACCGACATGCAGCTACAGGGTTGTCTACGTCGATACCTATCCATCTACCTGAACGCACAGAAACGCGAAGTTCCTACGTCTTTGCAGTGTGTTAAGAATTGTTTACTTGCCATCACGATTCTCTTTACTGGGGGAAATAATCGGCTAGCGGCTAGCGATCGTCTCGTCGCTAAATATCTAGATGAAGTGATCGACTGCCTAACAGATCGCATGGTGAGCACCCCTGGCTAATATTTTCCTGTTTCGTTCGCTGCATTGCTAATTATGTCCCAGACAGCGAAGATCGCGGCGAATTGTATTCGGTCTCTCATGTTGCAGCCCTCTCCCACGCATGCTGACCAATCTATCGCCCGGTATCTTCTTCCCCGTCTTATCTCTTTCGTGGTCGACACGGAACCGGAGGACCCGGAGGACGCGCGTAAACTTGTAGCGCACACCCTAACGCAGTATGTAGCGACGCTGGGAAGCGGACACACTCAGATTGGAATGTCTGTGGTGGTCCCGGCAGTGCTTTCTCGTGCCGCTAGCGAGGGCGCGGAGGTGTACCACGAGACGAGCGCAAGATTGCTAGAGCTGGCTTCGGCGGACCAAGCAGGCTTCAGAGGTGTTGTAGCGGCAATGAGCGAGGGCCAAAAGGCCTTCATGGAGGAGGTGATCCGTTCTGGTCGGCAGACCGGTGGCCCGGCGAAGGATTCCAGTAACACAGGCCAGCCAACTATCGCGTTGAAGATGGACTTTGGAGGCTAAATAAGCCCGAGAATACCGTACATATAGGCGAATAGTACCATATTGAATGATGTTTACGTTATCTATGACCTAATTTGCCTGTACTCGGTTTTGAAGGACCAATTACTGCAATGCGTAGAATATCACAGCGTACCATGTGGTGAAGCATATTATCCGACAGCAATGTCCACGCCATTTCGTACACACTTTGACACGCTACTCATTATAAATGCCAGTCGTTATCAGTAGAATACCATTCGATTACATTAAGTATTTGTTGTTTGGCAGATTGCGTGAAAACGTAAACGCTCACTAATTAATGTCACAATTCTAGGACATAGTTATTTCCGACGAGATTCCCTCCTTTTCCCACCCCCTTTTGCCCCATTGACTTCTTTTAGCATGACGAAATAGCCTTTCTAAATCTTTACAGGCCCGACCATCTACTCTCCGCAGCTATACCTACATGTATCCACAGCCATCCACACCCGCCTTAGGTCCGTACGCTTAGAAGTCGAACGGCAGCTCGGGCATCTGGGGTACATCCGGACGCGCAGCCACGATGGGAGGAGGCGCGCACTTCGTAGGCAGGTTGGGGTCGCGCTCTTGCAGGATGGCGGCAGGGAACGTAGACGGTGCGGGAGCTCCCTCCGAACAGTCGAAGCACTCCTCGTCCAAGGCCGTCGTCATGACTTCGCCCGGGCCGCTGCAGTGGCGGCAACTATACAAGTCGGCGATGATGCCGTACGGGCACTCGAATGTGGTGCTCTCGACGCAGCCGCAGCGATAGATAAATTTTACTGAGAAGCACATTATGGCTATGGTCAACAGTAGGGTGTTGCGATGCTGCGATGTTGCAATGTTGCGATATAGAGGTGAGAGGTAGGTAGCGATTTGAAGTTGAAGTTGCGGTGATGTAGCGATGTACCGACGAGGACTGGGAGGGTGAGAATAGATCGAGTAACTCTAGACTAAATAGACAATCGGTGTCCAAACGTTAGCGATAGTCTGGCCAAGACCTCAGCAACTACCTTGAAAACAGTAAACGTTCTTTCTTCACCGACGAACAAAGTTGAGTAGCCTCGTTCTAGGTAAGGCAGGGCCTACCTACTTGCAAGGCACGGCAATGACAGCCTTGGGAAGGCGTGTGTGTGGGAGGTTAGCAGTTCTTTCCATTTTCAACAGCCGCGTCGTCGCCCCTTCACCCCTATTCACACTTCATTGCAGGGAAAGAGGTCATGTATTTCCAACAACCTTGTAAGACTCTTATAAAACAATAGTCCTTAGGTCTTCCATTTCTATGCAATGTCGAGCATGGTAGACAACTACTCGAACTGCGCTTTCAGCCAACCGATAAAAGCCAACCCATCGATGCATGTATAACCAGCCAGGACACAGAACGCCATCAAATGCTTTGCATATAGCTTCAACTACAACATCAACACTAAGCCACAGCATCAGATCTAGCATCTCAACTACCCCTTTACAGCAACGCCGTACTGTTGCGGCCGATACCCAAGAACTCATCCTCCTCCACCTCGCCTCTTCACACAACCGTTTTTGACGATTGTAATTCCAGTAACAATTCTCCCCCTGGCGGAGGACGAATCTGACCGAAACTATCTTCTCGGCAATAGGAAGATGCTATAGGTAATGTTGTACTTGTCGCTGTTGCTGGTCTGTCCTGTTCTTCTTCACCGTTATTTTCGGCCTCGACCGCAACATCTTCCCGTCTCGGCAGAGGGGGTAAAGACGGCTGCTCTAGCCGCGCGCACTTGTTAGCGTCCATCAGCGGCTTGATCTTCAGTTGATCCAGGGGCACATCCGTCTGGCCCGTCCGGACCTTATAGCTCGCGAGGCCCAGTCTCAAGCGCAGCTTTTCCGCTTTCTGCGCTAGGTATTAGCATCAGGCGCTTTCGCAACTTTTCGAACCTGTTCTCATGCGACTTACCTGCCGAGCCTCCTCGCGGCTCATCGAAGGTTGCCGATGAGGCGGCGCCGGTGGAGTGCGCGCGCCCATTTCCGCGTCTGGTTCCGTTATCGTCGTGTCTAGGGACGTGTCGATAACCGAGTTGTCGAACATCGACGATCCCTCGTCGGGTGATTCTGACCGTCGATGGGTGGTATATGAATCATTACCATTCTCATTATCGTTCCCGATATCATAATCGTTGTCGCACGAGTCCTAACTCGCCCACATTAGCTTCATGCTGTTAATGCAGGGTGAGATACACAACACGCGTACCATTCTCGTGCCTTGATTGTCTCCGATTATACATTGAGCATCTTCGCTGGTAGAGACGCGCTGCCTCTTGGCCGGTTGGGGTAGTGGATATTCTTCATGTTGGGCTATTTCCTGAGGATCGAGAGGCCTCTTCATGGCACCACAGTCGAGTTGGCTCAGAGCATCCGACAACACAATTGGCTTGGGTGCTTCAAGCTTCGAAGTCGTAGCTGGGTTTCTTGTATTGCTATCGATCGGCTCTAAGGCACGTCGCTTGCTAGGTGAGATATCCATTTAGTTGTCTTTGTCGTCCGAGCTACTAGCTATACTAGAATACCTCGTAGGTAATTATATACTCTGCTCAGATAACTCGAGGGTAAAAAGAGATGCAGTAGAAGCAATTCCAAGGATAAGATGTTGTTGAATTTGTCAAGTTATTTGCGGCAGCCAAGTACCTACTAGGTAGGTATTAGGTATTTAACATACGCGCCGCGCTTTCTTATAATCGCGTCACTCCAGGCTTGGTTATGACATATCTTATGCACTACCTAATATTTACTTATTACTTCTTCAGGAATGGATGAGTTGCATAACTTAAGCTTAATGCAACCCTGATCTCAGGGGATCCCTGCTAGTCACTCAGGTACCTGAACCAAGATCATACATCACATCTACCCCGCCGTCCACACCTTAAAGTCGATCGACCTGCTTGGTGACGCTATCCCGCTGTCCCGCCATCTAACGTTGTTATGCCGCCTAGTTCGAGCCTGACATCGTCTGTTAGTCATGAATGCCCATCCTTAAACTACCTACCTACGTCATCTCAGATAGCTAATATCAATGTATTAAAAAGTCTAAGGAATCTTCCTTGACACAACATGCACGCACGCTTGCACTCATATAAATATGAATAATAAAAATAACTTATGTTCACTGTTCACCTGTTTTTCGTTGGGTATCTTGATTCCGCCCAGCTCTATATAGCTGCTCCCTTGAAGACGTAAATTTGCCAAATCGCGATCATACCAGGCAAAGTTTTCCGCGTCCCTATCCTGCCTAGCCATCCCTAATCATTGGGTGCATGAAAAGCACCAAGAGTTAAAAAAAATGAACTAAAAGATCCCCAAGGGAAAAGAGCAATATTCCCGCAACGCCTCTCACCGAGGTTCTCCTCCGGCCGATCCATGGCCCCGTATGAAAATCAGCTTACCCTTGCCGATGCCACGCCATTCGCTACGAAACGAGTAAATCAAATACCCTTGTTCCTAAAGTGCGTTGCGTTATCTTCGTGAAATGAGATGTTCCTACTGAAGGAACATCAGACGGCCACCGTACTTCATGTGGTATCCATCGAGTAGAGGCTGGTATCCAACTGAAATTCCTTATTAAAATCAATATGGACGTCGTCCCAGGAAAACGCTTGGAATGAATTCTCGCCCGTGCCCGACAGGTCCACGTCGCCAGAATCAATATCCACGTGGGGTCCGCCTCCGAATGGATTCCATATGTCGAATCCCATATTCAGCTGGAGGTTAAGAGAGACCCCTTCTGAAACGTCGCTATTCGGTTCCGAAGATGCGCTGTCCTTGCTTGACTCGGGTGTATCATTCGGTGTTATCGCCCGGTAGACGTCCATGTTAGATATCGCGCCTCCGCCACCGCCCTCAATGCCTAGATTATGGAACAAATCTTGCGGGTCCACGGTCATCATCGTCCAGGCACTATCTGCAGCGGGTGCTTGCGACCTTCCATCATCCGGTTTTCCGGATCCGGTAGCATTGTCTCCTCCCTTAATCCCAGAGTCAGCCTTCGGTGTGCCGGTTCTTCCAGCCATCGTCTTAGCCAGGTCCGCAGGTCTAGAGCCTGCGGTGCTGCCCTGTCTCTTCATCGATGGTTCTCGAGACATTGGTGTGGCATCAGCCCTACTCATAGGTGTCAGACCTTGCTTCGAGACATCGTGCATCATAGGAACTGATGTCTGCGATATACCCGGTGCGGCCGATGCATTCGGCGGCGCTTTCGGATTGCCGTTCGGATCTAATCCCAGCGCGGCCGCAAGGCATTCTGTCACATATTTGTGGGGGTTCTCATACGGCTTGACATGTTCCTCTTGGATGTGGTTTTGTCTAGCTTCCTCGGTAGCAAAGCCAATTCCATGTGCTTCACAGGTCGAGTCGGGACACTGGAATTGTAGCTTTGGTGCCGCCTTTACCTCCATAGATGCTTGTCGTTTCACCATCTCGGGAGATGGCGCCTTTTGCACTTGAGGAGACGAGTTGGCGCTTGGACCGCCCGAGGCGACGCCGGATTGTGCCCCGGTCTTGACCTTCTTGCGGGCAGGCAAATGTAGGTCTGCCTGAGTTACGGTGGCCTTACCAATGTATGTCGGCTGGCCATTCGGTGACTGTGCCCCAAAAGGAAATGGAGGTTGCGAGGTCGTTGGCGCTGCGGGTGGTTGCCCACTCTTACTAGCAGTCCTCTGATGCATTTTATTAAGAGCTTGCGTTTGCTTCTCGAGATTGGCTGCGTTGAGCGGAGCCGGCTGACCAGTCGGCGGTGTGGCCGTGTTTTCGTTAGTGCCTTGCTGAGGTCCAGGCTCTGGGCCATTCTGCTGCTGGTTGACACCCCTCTTCAGAACCTGAGGATACTGGGAGGCAACATCGCGAGCCATACCCTCTAGCATCGCTCTCACCCCGTCTAGGTCCTGTGGTTTCAGTGAGAATGCCTTCTTGAGAGTAGTCATCTTCTCGCCGTCTGCAAATTGCTTAACTAAACGGAGCCGCTAAAACAACGTCAGCTATCGACATTACCGGAAATATCTCAAATATCACATATAAGGCTTACCATTTTAAAGAACATCCTGGCACGGTTATCATCCCTAGTTAAAGTGTACCACCGGCCCAAGATTTTGCTTATCTTGCTCATCTCACCAACCATAGACTGGATTTTCTGGGCCATATCTTGGTAATGTTCAGGAGACATTTGGATCTCCTGATATAGCTCTTTGGCGGCGGCCATATGCTCCTCTTGACCGATGGCCTTGAGACGCTGCATCTCTTCTGACATGTGCGGCTGTTGTACACCAGCACTACCCACTCCACCTGCTGCTGCTGCTTGTCTGCTCTTCACCATAGCCTCGTACTTGGCCCTCTGTTCAGGCGGGAGGCTAGCTAACTGCATGGCATTTAGCTGAGGCACTTGAGACATGTGTCCGGAAGCCTTAACTTGTTGGGAAGGTGGTCGCTGAACCGGTGTGCTCGCAGGATTGGGAACCTCCACCACGTCGTCGCTACTTGCACGCTTCATGCCGGCCTTCTGAGGGGGGGCTGTAGGCGGGGTCGGCTGCGGCCGGTTGTTCTGAGGTTGCCTATTATTCCGCGTAGGCATTATAGAGCCTGTTGTATTGGGGTCGGGTCCTGCATTCTGGTGTCGTTGCTGTAAGACGTTAGGAGCAGTAACTGGCGGGGCCGATGTAGCGATGTTGGTGGCGACCGGTTGGGAAGTATGAGGAGTCTGCATGTGAGCATTCGGCGCCTGTCCACTTGCTTTTACCCGCATAGAATGCGCCTTCATTTGTATCAGGGTGTTCCGTATCTTCTCTTCTGGCCAACCCTTGAACTTTTCGTGGTTCCTGGCGTGTTGTAAGTCTTGGGCCGAGATGGTAATACCCTGAAAGGGACCCATATTAGCAGCAGGATTCGCAGCCATTTGCACTTGTCCATTGGGAGGTTGTGGCCCATGCAGAGGCATACTAGGCTGCGGCATATGGTTGCCTGCTGCAGCAGCCCTCTGCTTCAATATACCCTGGAACTGAGAATTCTGGAAATTCTGAAGCTGCATAATTAGATTCTGGTTAGCGTTCTTCTGCGCCAGCCACTGCTTGAGCTGAGCCCATTTCTTGATTTCCTGTGGAACTGGCTGGCTTCCTCTTAGTTGATCCAGGATTTTCGACGGTACGTCCATCGAATCCATGAATGCATTAGTGTCTGGAGATCCTTGGGGTCGGTTCTGGTTGTGCATGGTGTTACGCATCCTGTTTAGTTGTTGCTGAAGAAGCATCTGGTTCTGAGCGTTCATCGGCATGTTAGGGTTAGGCTGTTGGCCTACGCTATTTCCTGGACCAAATTGAGCCATAGGGTTGTTCTGCCCAAACTGGTTGGGTTGAGGAGGTTGAGCACGTCCGGACATCTGACCTGCGGCTCCGGCAGCCCGATTAGCCGCCGTCCATTTCATAAAGAACTCGTTCTTCTTCTCCTGCGGTAGACTCATGAATATAGTACGCTGTTCAGGAGGCATCTGGCTAAGAATGGCGTTGATAATCTGGGCACTGTTGGTTGGGTTTCCGCCCATGGAAAGTCGCTGGTTACCCTGATTAAAACGCGGATCCAGTCCTTGTCCAAATGGCCCGTTAGGCTGACCCATCTGGGGTTGTCCCTCGCCCTGGCCCATGCCAATGGGGGTCCGACGAACTGGAGTATTCAGGGTGTTCATACCGGGGCTCTGCGAAATAGGACCAGGACCGTTTAATCCGCCAGGCTGGCCCTGCATCTGTTTGGCCTGGGCTTGCGCTCTGATCTGTGCTTGCGATTGCGCTGCCCTCTGATCCATCTTCAGCTGCTGAGCTTGCGGTAGGTTGAATTGCTGTTGCAACTGATTAGGGATACCGGACTGGTTGGGGCCCGGATGATTACCAGGGTTAGGACCCTGAACACCCATCGGCTGAGGCGTGGCATTTCGGCCAGGTCCATTACTCGCCGGCACCACCATCTGGCCTGCTTCCTGGGCCAGCAAACCTGCTTTTTGTTGGTTCATAATACTCTCCACGTTGGAGAAGGGGCCAAATTCACCATTAGAAACTCCGGCCAGCTGTTGCCCAGACTGGTTCATCTGTCGCTGCTGCGCCTGCATCTGCATTGCCGCTTGATTGCCACTAACATTGGCGGCAGCTTGCCCCTTCCAACTCTGTAAGACCTGGTTCTGGAAATAGTAAAGAACAGGATCCATATTATCCTGCTGTAGTTGTGCCATGTGCTGTGGACCAATCTTCGATTGCACCATCATCCGAAGCTGGTTTCGTTGCTGTTCCGGGGTCTGGTTGAGTTTCGTCACAGCTAATTGCATAACTTTCGCCCTGTCTTGAGCTGATAAATTAGCCATGGCAGAATGTGCTGGCATCTGTGGACGCATTTGCGCGGCACCCATCTGCATTCCCTGCTGACTTGGATTCATAGAAAGTCCCCCCGGGCCAGCCATGCCCATACCAGGTTGATTAGGTTGTTGGGGAATCGGGGAGGGTTGCATGTGCTGCTGAAGGTGCTGAAATCCCTGGGGTGGTTGACCCATCCCTCTCGACATCATGTTCTGTTGATTCATCATCATTTGGGCTTGAGCCTGAGCAGCGGCCTGGGCGTTTAGGCTGTGCTGAAGACTCTGTTCATGTGCCTGTCTCCGCTTAAATAGTTCTTGAACTTTACCGCCGATCTTCTGGTCATAAGTTCCCTATACAGAGCATTAGTTCTAGATACTTCGTGGTGAACAAGGAAAACAAGGGGCTCACTTTATCCTGCGAATTCAAGAAAGATTCCCGTTCGAAAGCTAAACCGTTCATTACGAGCTGCTGCGAATCAATAGCAGGCATAGCAAGGAACGAGTTGGAGATCCTGAAGAATGAGTTAGCACAATAGGGACTCGAAGGTAAGGTTATAATAATGGCAATGAATTGTTCATGTCAAGATTTGAGAAACAACAAAACTTACAGGTTCATCGCGTTGCTCACACGTAGGTTCGCCGGGACTTGATCCTGCCAGCCTCCGTTGTTATGGTTCGGCTGCTGCTGGTGTGCCATCATCTGCGTATAAACTAACTGCGACAGCTGCTGATGGGGCGGCCGCCCCCGCACAGGGCCGCCGCCGCCGCCGCCCATCTGTGGCATATTAGCGGCCATGGCCGCGGGAGAAAGTAACTTCGGTCAAGTTGTAAACGGCAGTAGAACGCGAAATCGATATATCCTAGGAAGGGTTGGGCGGGTTGAGCTTAGGACGAGATATCCGGTGTGATCCTGCTTTAGAGTGTCTCTGGAGGTTCTATCGAGGTTGCGATAGCGCTGGTTATACAAGTGAGGTCGTCAATGATTCCTTCGTGGTTAGGCAAGAATCCGTCGTAAGGCAACCCACAGCCTAGATTGATCCAGCTGCGTCCATCCAGACCTGGCTATGTGTAACTTATATGCGACAGTAAGACTAGCGCAGTCCCCCACTAGTAACCCGAGTATCGATCGAGTGTTGAATATAGATAATGGTCGTTCGAGAAAATGTCGCTAAGTTGTAGTCGTCCTTGTAAAGATCGCGCAATGCCTACGTGCAGATTCCGCGTACCCAAGTAGAAGATGACGATAATTTCCAGCAACTTTCAAGACTGGCAGAGGTGGGATAGTTCAGTGTGAGTAAGTTATCCGAGCGATGATTTGTACCGGAGAACGTGGCTAAAACGAGGTGCGAGAAACGACTTCGAGGTCAAATGTTAGTATCGGTAAATCACGTATATCGGGATTTAATGGCGTAGATATTGATTGGAGCAATGGGATCTCCGAAAGAGCGAGTCAGCGTAAAATAAAAAAAAAGATTACGGTGAATATTGAAGCACGCGTAAGTAAAAATCCGGAATCTATCTGCAGAATAAGGAAGCCGGTAATACCGGGCGAAAAAAGGGAAAATGAGGGCAGAGATTAGGTTGTGGTGATGGTGGTAGAGAAGAAGAAAGGCGGCAGTGGGAGAATGGGAATGGAGTGTCGAGAATGAATGAACGTACTGGCAAGCAAAGTGATAGACGGTAGAGGTAGGGTCCTTGGCTGGGACACTCATCCAAACAAGGTTGCCGCGTGCAAGCAGTGAATGATCGATGACCAATGGTGGGAATTGAAATATTGGTAAAAGTGGAGATCTTGGGGATCTCCCACTGACTAACAGCGACTAAGATGCGTCAAGGTACCGTACGCTGGTAGGTACCTGTCCGCTAGTGTATGGTACTGTACAGTACTGCGCAAGCTGATTGGCTAGGGCAAGGGTACCCCTAGCCCCTCCAACAGCGGATTTATACTTTGCAGTACGTGGATGTACCTGTCACGGTACCTCATATGGTACCTAGGTAGCGACAGCAAGGTCGGTCATTTCCAGAATACCGCCAGCGCTGCGTTGTACATGACTCTCTCCCCTTCGCACCGCGATAGTGTACCAAAACCAGTCCAGCGAGATGAAAAATTGTTTACGTTCAAGCCCACGCTCACTCAGATAAGTAAAGATAGGTAGGTAGCTGATAGAGAGGCAACGAGTTCTGCGTGCTGCGCCCGAAACCGACTCGCAGGTAATAAAATACTGCGATGTAAAGGGAAGTTGGAAGGACACGAAGGACGTGGCCTTATAGGCTAAGTAGGTATGGTAGGGTAAGAGGTGCGCATGTATGTAGGTGGATGGGTAGATAGATACCTCTATGTAGGTGGATAGACAGACAGATAGACAGTAGGTATCAAAGGAGGGAAAGGAATATGGAACTTACAAGTATAATGATTCGTGTCTCGCGTAGAATTCTTCAACGGGAATCAGATGACGGAAAGTATACGGGGTATACGGGAGTTGAGGAGGATTATGGGAGATGGGAGATGGGAGATGGGAGATTTGCAACTGGCGTGGCCTCCGGAACGGCGGTTGCAGAGTGGTTGAGGCTTGGGGAGTCTTGGCAAACGAAAAGAACTGTGAGGGAAGAAGGAAATTTGTGGGCGAAGAGGGAAAATATTTTAAGGTAAAAAATAAAAATAAGAACAAAACTAAAACTAAACTTATTTACTTACCTTAAGAGATATGTAGATAAAGTTTCTTAGGCAGGTAGGTAAATAGTAAGTAGGTGCGTTGGAGTGAAGCGGTCACCGAAATAATGAATAGTACTAGGTAGGAAGAAGTGTGACTTTTTGGGGTTGGAAGTTGGCTCCATTCAATTGCGTTGCTGCTTCTCGAAATCGTGTGTTGAATTCAATTGGGTCCAAATATTCAATCTGGCAGTCTGACTTTATGTGTGTGTACTTAGGTACTTAGGTACTTAGGTGCATCCAACAGTACATAGTGCTAAACTGGGTGCACGAACGATCAGGACCCTTGCCTTTAATCATGTATCTCGAGGTCAAGAGAGAGAAAAAAACATTAATTAAACCAGCGAATATTAATGCTACCAGTAACAAGTGTCACAAGCTTTTATTAACTTAATCCTTTTCATTGGAGAAGAAGGTCAATAGGAATACCAATTTGTCAAGTCTACCGACACATTAAATATGTGCAAAAAAGATAAAGTACATAGAGTCGGTCGTAGGTCGAGAGAGTTCAAAAAAAAAAAGAGGAAGAAAAGAGCCACAGCAATTCATCAATCTGACGAAATGAGGCGGGTTCATCAGACAGGGGTACATGCAACATTTTGACTTCGAAAAAGGCTCCTGCAACTCAATTCTGCTAGGTTGGAACTTGGAGCTACTTGCCACTGCCACTAAAGCAAGTTACTATGCAGTACATACATATCTACAGAGATACATGATTAAGGTAGCCAGCTAGGTCTAGGTAGGTACATATTTAGGTCTATCAGTACTAGCGGTATGTATGTATTGATGCAGAGGCTCACGAACATCAAGCATTACCTATCTAACTGGAAGCTGCAGAACTCGAAATCTTTCTTTTTTTCGCCTGGGGATCTAAGTCGAGCTGGTCGAAAAACTATTCCACAATTTATCAGCCCTTTTTCTTTTCTTCCAAATCTAACTAAACTATTCTCGTTTTGCCCCCCACGATATATCTACCTTTATAGATAACTCTTATCTTACATATAGATTTATATCTCTTGCCTGTGTAAGACTTCACGTACAGACCACACGTCAGCCAGCATTTTAAGAGCGTAAACCAGAAGGACATATGGAGATATCATTTAATACCGCATCATATCCGGTGCTTTGGCGTAATTGATAGATATTTGGTGTAAGTGTTATTCTCTCCATTGCCTATTGCCATTTGCCTATCCCCTCTTCATCCTTGCTTGAATTTCAGTAACCCACAAGACCCTCACCGCACCCCTAAAATGCTTCACCATCGATCTGAAGAGTTTCAACTTTTTTTTTAAAAAAAAAAATGAACCTACTCGGTAAGGAAATCTTGTTACTATGGACGTCCCTTTATCTTTTATCTTCTATCTCTTATTACTAGGTATGGTATGTATGGTTGAAAATATCTTGCTTAACTATGTAGGTACCTAGTCTTATTCCGAGATGGGCAGGGCGGGTTAAAGATGGTTGTTTTTTTCTTCACTTCTTCCATGGCCCGCTAGATTGGTCCTCAAAAGCAAACAGCCTCTAACTCTACTCGGCTATTAAGTACCCATGTATGCAAAGGTGGGTATGACGAATACATGCTAACCCCATGATATTGAAATATTTCGCGGTAGCATGACCTTGTATCGTGTCACGGCAGCATTTTAGCCATCGAGGTCCTTTCTAATTCATACCATGCTTAACGTCGACGTCTTCACCAACACCAACATCCCTATCTACACCGATACTAGCACAGCCTAAACCCTGATAGATACTACATAGGCGCCTACCTAGTCTCGTGCTTTCATTTTATGTCTTGGTGATAAGCATGCGTATTTCCCTATATGCATCAGGTTCGGTGGCGCGCTCGAGTACCCCGTGGGAGACAAGACGAGTGCTCTACGACAAGAACCCGTATAATATTCAATACGATCAAGGAATTGGTAGCGAAATACATATGACGAGAATAATATATATAGGGCAAGGCGTCCCAATTGTGCGATACAGTCATGGATACTGCATCATAAGCACGGCGTAACTATAAAAAGTACCTACGCAGAGTGAGTCGAGTCAGCCTTATACGTAGCTCAGCTCGGTCAGTTTGGTATTTACTTGTAATCATAAGGCTACCTAGGTAATCGGCTTCTGCCTATGAATATTTATTAAAGGCTTTCGAATCTTGAAAGCTATCTTTTATTAACTGTAATAACTCTACTAAAAGCAGAGAAGATAAGCAGCATGAGCAAAAAGGAAATCCTCTGCTTTTCATCGACGCCTAAGCCATAGCTAGCGTTTACTTATGTGTAAGTAGGTAGGTATGTAGATAGGATTGTGTGTATCTACCTACCTACCCAGGTATCTGTCAATGAAATGCTTACCTGCGTGGATTTGATCCCCTAGCCCCCACCACACCACTACTACGTACATGTCTATCCTTGGTAACCTTCGGTACCGCGCAGGAGTTTATTAACTTGACTCGCGGGGTCGAGCAGCTTGTTTGGTAATCCCGTACCGGCTCCGAAGACATGAAGGGAGTATAAAACAAAATCTCGGGGACGCATAGGTAAAAGGATGGAGAACGGGAGATAGGAAAAGAAGAGGTTGATCCCGGCGAGGTTACCTTAAATATTCCTATTCCTACATCAACCTTATGTTCTATTTAAGGTTGACAAGTTGTCAAAGCTGGGGTTCAAGAAGCATATGAGTCGAAAATAGATTCAGCTTTGCTGGCCTCCCTTTTCGTTTCAGCAAGTGTCAGAATTAACCATCCAGTTTTCGACATCCACGCCCAAGATCCGGGGCGGCTTCAGCTCTTACTCTACTTCTCTGAAGTGTAATTTCAAATACAGGCTCAGTGTTATTTGGTTGTCCACAGTTGAGAAATAAATGTCAGTCCCGTATTATGTAGACCATACGAACGTCCACCAACCTAAGCCAAGGAATTAAATAAGCAAGATCTTCAACCCCACCACTAGCATCGGTCTACTATGTACATGGAAACTGAATAACATGGCAAGCATAGGGCCAGCCTATTGTTTGCCCACTAACTTCAGACAAATGAAAAGCAAGCATCAAAACTTGATCAGGCGAAATTAGGTCAATCACTGTGTTCGACACCGCATTTCACCAATTACCTATTTTAAAAGTGTATGTTCGCTACTACGTACTTGAAATCTCTAAAAGTGGATATTATTTCATTGACGTTGGATGGCTCTATGGTTATTTCACGAGACTACCTATTAACGGTGTTGATGGTTTCGCCGGATGCAATGGTCTATTTAGTACGGTAAGTAGGTACTTTAATCAACCTCGTTATTTGGGATTTTATAGGTACAATGCTTAATAGGGTCCAGTCTTTAGGACCCGCAATCTTCGTGTCAACAAGGCACACAATGTGTAGTAAATCAATGGGAGGTACGTGTATGGTATTCAACTTAAAGACGCAGTGCCTACATACTTGATATGAGGATTGATCATTAAACTACCTACCTAGATATTAGGTAGGTACTGACATACAATGGGGTGTCTGTGTGATCGACGGCCTCCCCCACGGGCTGGTAGGCTGTCAAGCTGGCTACTGTATCTACGAAACGCCATCGACGTCTGGACTCTGGATTAGGTAGCTGTCCATTACGAATCTGGACGATGGCAAACTAATATTATAGCGAGACAAACCAATGAGGTTCGCGCCACGCACTATACGCACTATACTCGGGTTAAAGCTATAGAACATCGAAATCATGCATAGGTTGGACTCTTAGTTATAACAAGAGCAATTGGGTGCTTTCCAACTGGATGAAGGCTTAGACAAGTGGGCAGTGATACGCGTTTCGAGCATTAAGCATTAGGTACACATTCGTGTACTAGGTACTGATTCCTGTCAATCATCACGACACAGCGACTGAGCAAGGCGATTGCTCTAGTCAACGCCCCTTGCCTCAAAGAGACCCCTGATTTTCCAGGATATGCTAGATAGTTTGGTTCGATATCATGATTGGCCGCCTTTTAGAAGAACGAACAAGGCGTATCGACAAGTACCGAAATTGTCTGCAAAGTACCGCGATGTGTAGATTACATTATTTAGTATACCGGACGAATTCATACTGTATAACCGCGTACGAATCACATTGCGTCTGCCCACGAACATACCAAGGTACCTCTTACACAAACTTGGATAAGCTGTCCAGGATTAATGTCAAGCATCACGACAATCGGTAGTATAACGGCATATTCTCTTCAAGATCACGACCTCTCTCTTAGTAGAGAGGGGGAAGGAAGGAAGCAATATTCGTAATGTGGATTCGGTCGGCAATCGTCGCATAGGTATGAGATGGGTGGGCTGATTGCTGTAGTAAGATGCCTCGACGCCTGGATGAAATTCAGAAAGGAGCCAAAAACTTGGAAGATATCTTCCGGGTCCCTCCGCAAAGAATACCTCATGCATAGTCGGACGACCACCCCGCGACCGAACAGGGCTACAGGGCCATGTGCGACAGATATATACTCACCATTAGAAAAGTTAAAGGAATGTGGTCGACCTCGATCTCGGGAGGAGGGGGGGAGAGAGGTGTGATAAAAAGCGTGGATGAACAAACAATTTGAGCATCCCGAAGATGTGGATGAGGAGATCAGATTTGAGGACCCTTGAGATCTTCTTAAATTCTCATCTTCAAATGAGAGACCCTAGCCTCTCTGGTAGAGGCTACAGTATTAGGACTAGGAGTCCCTTGTCCTGACAGCGGTCCATCGTATTTTAGTCTTTAGAATTCTGACTCCGCAAGGTGCCTTTTTTCGCTTACCGGGTCCAATGGAAGAGCCGACCAGAGACAGGCCTGGGAGCCCCGGGAGCCCTGGAAGAGCTAAGAGCCAAGAGCCAAGAGCCAAGAGTTCTGCTTGTTAAGGTCTCTCTCACCTCCTTCCTCTGCCTACCCAGGTAGTGTATGTATGACGATCCGGTACCTGAATGATATCCTACCTACTGCTGGTTCTATGTATCTTGCAAGACAACCTTATCTCGACACAGAAAGGAACCGCACCCTTTCCAGGTTTTCTCTGTGTGTGGCGGGTGTGCCTATCGTGCCTGTTATGCCTATCCTTGACGACAATCCAAACGCCACCTCATCCTGCAGAAATGGGAAATGCGGGCGGTGGGTGTGGCGAGCGCCCGATCCATCCCAATACGTCGGATTGCATTTGCCCAGTTCACTTTTGTCATTTTGTCAACCATCTTTAGTTGGCGGCCTTATTTATTTGCCAATGTTTGTAGCACACAATACATCACAATACGCCCAGACAGCCAGAAAGGGAAAGGAAATAATCTATCATCTTCTCCCATTCTAGAAGCTCACACGCACGCAATGCACGCAATGAGTACTACGTGTGCGTCCACTTCTTCTAAGATCATGTCCCAGGTGCCGGGACAGGTCGAGAGATGCCCAACGTACGTGATAGTCTGATCAACTTGCCACCTCGATCGTTTTAGTGTTGAGTTTATACACATATATGTATGCGTACCTATCTTGCCTATGTAGGTAGGTAGGTACGCAAATGTGAGTGGTAACGGTAGAATTTGGTTGTTCAAATGCTATTGCCGACTATAAGATGATACGATGATACGATATGGATGAGGTTGAATTGGGTCTTGGAAGTTCAATCTTGGAAGTTCAATGTCAATGATAGATTAAGTATCAAAAGTACCTACCTACATACATATGTATGTACATACAATTATGAACCTTGGTAGGTTAGAATTCGGATTAAATAATCAAGTTTAAACTTTTGCAAGGGTCGACGATCTCGAGTTCACCGTAACACTGTGACGGGACTGGTGACTGTTACGTACATAGTGGTAGGGCGGATAAGATAAGCTAAAATCGGTAGGTGGGATGGTGGAGAATATCCTTTGAAAGCTCCGGTACCTAGAACGAGTACATACCTAGTGAAGCTAGAGCTAGATTGGACTAGTGTATTGATTAGTCACCCATCTTAGATCGGTTGCTGGGTATCAAACCTCGGGTATCCAAGCAGTACGTAGTTATTCAACTCCAAAGTTATCCAACTCCAACAACTCCTGGAGTTCGAAGTTCGAACAACAACTGCAATCAAGATTGAATGTTCCTCTAGCTAAGAGCTAGTCGACTTCTTCCACCTCTCTAATATCTCCATGGTGTAAATGACTGCCAAAGTCACCTTGCACATTCACCTTGGACCGATAATATCTCTTCGCAACATTCGATCCCGTATCCCACCTCGAATTGCTTCACCTTCGATAAAGCATTGGTTCAGCTCACTTCCTTCCAAAATGGCACCACCTAAGTCCGCCCTAGACTTCCTGGACTTCGTCAATGCCTCACCCACGCGTATGACCCCGAAAACACACCTCTCCGGTCTCTCGACTAACGATTCTCGTCTCTAGCTTATCATGCGGTTCAATCCTCTATCGAAAGACTAGAGAAGGCCGGGTTCTCTCTTGTTAAAGAGAGGGACAACTGGTCCTCGACTCTCCGACCTGGCGGTAAATACTACATGACCCGAAATGGCTCTACCATCGTAGCGTTTGCAATTGGTGCCAAGTGGAAGCCCGGAAACCCGATTGCCATGCTTGGAGCCCACACTGATTCACCTTGTCTACGCATCAAGCCTGTCAGCAAGAAGAGCGGCGTTGGGTTTGTGCAGGTCGGCGTAGAGACCTACGGGGGTGGCATCTGGCATTCTTGGTTCGACAGGGACTTGAGCATTGCCGGTCGTGTCTTGGTCAAGGACGGAAAAGGGAACTTCGTTCAGAAATTGGTCAAGGTTGACCGTCCCATCATTCGTATCCCCACTCTCGCTATACATCTCGACCGCTCATCTGTGTTCGACCCCAACAAGGAAACCGAACTGTTCCCAATTGCCGGCATGGTGGCTGCCGAGCTGAACAGGACGGGTCAGAGTGACACATCTAAGACACCCGGTGTTGAGGCGGGATCTGACGAAACCTTCCAGCCGCTCAAGGAAATTACCGAGCGCCACCACCCGTATATTATCGAGCTAATTGCCGAGCACGCGGGTGCCCAGGTTTCCGACGTGGTCGATTTCGAGATGGTGCTGTATGATGTACAGAAGTCGTGCCTCGGTGGCCTAAACGAGGAGTTCATTTACTCGGCTAGACTCGACAACTTAAACATGACCTACTGTAGTGTAATGGGACTGATAGGGTCCATCTCATCTAGTAGTCTCGACGATGAGACTAGCATCCGCTTAGTCACCTGCTTCGACCACGAGGAGGTCGGTTCGACTTCGGCTCAAGGTGCTAATTCAGATCTTCTGCCCGCTGTCGTTCGCCGCTTGTCTATCCTTGCTGGTGGCCGCCACGGGGATTCAGCCTCCGACAAATCGTGGGAACATGTCAGCTCCGACCCTGACATCGACTTGTCTACTGCTTTCGAGCAGACGATGGCGGCATCGTTTCTTGTCTCGGCCGATATGGCTCACTCAGTTCATCCCAATTACGTTGGCAAATACGAGTCAAACCATCAGCCAGAAATGAATAAGGGTAAGTCTACCGCCTCTTGACGCCTCTTGACGAATCTAAATATCATTTGAATTTCAACTAACTTCGAACTATTATAAAGGTACTGTCATAAAGATTAACGCCAACCAGCGTTACTCCACTAACTCGCCTGGAATCGTCCTGCTACAAGAGACGGCAAAGCGAGCAGGCGTTCCATTGCAGCTGTTTGTGGTCAGGAATGATTCGTCCTGCGGCAGCACCATTGGACCTATGCTTTCTGCGAAGCTAGGCGTGCGTACTTTAGATCTAGGGAATCCACAGCTGAGCATGCACAGTATTCGTGAGACGGGAGGTACCTACGACGTCGAACACGGGATCAAGCTTTTGGATGCTTATTTCTCCCATTACTCGGACCTCGAATCCAGAATATTGATTGATTAAGCCGGATACCGATACCTACGACGAAACCTGTGAGAGCAATCCGTATGGACTGTATATAGCAGGATACAGACACAGTTGTATATTGGAGCATGCAACGGCTGCAGACTAAGTAGCCGTCACAAATACACAAAACGAAAGTTAATATATAACTAGCAGAGAAAGCCATGCGTGATATATGAGATGTGTCTTAAACTCAACAGTGGGCGCTATGGTTGCCATTGGCTGTATATAGAGTTCTAAGTATTGCCGCCATCGCGAACTTTCGTCTCTTTCCATTGTCCAGCAGCATAGGATAGGATCTTGAGTTCATCGTATAAATCTCCGACTTATAGGCCAGTGAATAAGCTTAACCTTGCCTAATAGCGCCGCTGATCGAATTGCCAGAATATAAATACCCTTTTCCTCCAGCAAAGCCTCTTCCAAGTTTCCACCTCTCGTCCTACGCCTATCAACTACAAGTGGTTCACTATAGGGGTATATATACCTCTGTCTCAAATATAGTCGTTACAACTGCCCTCCTTCTACCCAACGCTTACCTGTACAGCACAATAGGCGTGACGTGCATCTATACACACTATACTATCAGAACTATCAAATCCTCACCTTTTCCTCAACCTCACCCCCTTGACCTTATTCAAAATCTGTCTTTTCCAAATATCCTTTTCCATCCCAAATGACTCCAGACCAAGAGATAGAGTGCCCCCCTATTCACCCCCTATCTAATAGGCAGACGGCTCCTAGTTACCTACCTACATACCTGCCCACACAAGCACCACCCATGGACCCACCCAACCCAGCCTCCTACGACCACACCCACCAGCAGTGGTGGCTGACCAACGACCCGCAGCCGCAGCCGCAGCCGCAGTTCGCCGGAATCCTATGGCACGGCCTGTACGACGGGCCCGGGTCATGGGACTTGAGCTGGCTGCTGGGGGCGCGCACGAACCGCACGCCGCGGGCCACGCACGCGGCGCAGCAGTACGAGGTGCGAGGGCACACGTACTCGTACGCGGCGTGCGAGAGCCCGGGCGCGCTGCTCCCGCGGCGGCTGTGCCAGCTCGTACAGCCGGTCGCGCCGACGCACGAGATGGCGCCGTTCCTGACGCACGGTCCCGTGGCGGTGGTCCCGCGCGCGGGCCGCGACGACCCCGGGTGCGCGTTCTGCGGGCACCTGCCCGTGCTGCACAACGTGCGGCAGCTGTGCGCGTTCCACTTCTACAACCTAGTGGGTGCCCGGACCGAGGGCGATATCCGCGCGCTGGACGGGTTCCGTGATTTTCAGACCGGGAGGTATGTGTACCGCGGCCCGGACCACGTGGATAAGTGTCGTAACTTGATCGTGGGGAGCGTGCCCGAGGCGCGCGGGGACGAGGAGGGCTGGCGCGAGGGGCAGGAGCTGGGGCCGCAGGTTCAGACAGCTCGAGAAGTTGAAACAGTTCAAGTAGTTCAAGAAAATGGGGCCGAGACTAAGGGCTCCGACTCTGTCCCTGCTGCCGCGTTGGAAGGGGAGACTCAGGCGCCTGAGGGAGACCGATGGAACAATGCATCGTCTGGCTCAAGGCTGGAGACAGTCGAGGCTCGGATACGCGATACGTCCTAAAGCTCGTGATGTGGGTGATGATGAGTCTCGACACTTTGGCCATGCATAGGCCATTACCTCTCGCTCTGTTGGGGGATGAGAATGACTAAGTTGATATGAAGTCCTGTAAAAATGATGAAGATAATACTGGCTTTGATGAGGCGATGAAATATGGCACAGCATCGCTTACGGCGTTAATGAATTCTAGTTAGAGTTCAGGGCTATGCTCCTCATGGGCTCAGAAAGGGCCTCGTGTGCCCTTTCGATAGCTTTGATCGGATCTTTGGGCTAGTTATTGGATACTTTTCTTGAATCAGGTTGTTTCCAACCTTTTTACCTGTGCCCCCAACCCAGTCAGAGAGACGCGGGAAGGACGGGGGGGGATCATATACAGACGCACAAACGAACCCCTCGGATCGTTCTAAGCTGATGTTATCCCGGTATTCCGACAGTCTCGATACCTAATCCCTATCCACTGGATTATCACGGCTAAGGGGTGATGAATATAGGTGTTAAGCCCATTTTATGGATCTTGGAGGATTTCTATTATTGCTGCTACTGGTTCGGTTTCCTGGTTGTCGAGGACACATATACTGATATCGTTGTCTTGTATACATGGAGGTTAGACTTTTATGGTTGCCAGGTGAATAATGAAGGAGTTAGTTGGGTTGAATATTAAGTTTCAAGGGCCAATACGATTCAAAAAGGGGGAAGGTATGAATAGCATCTATCTAGGCTCAGACATTCGGAATGTATGATTTCACTTCGGCACACATTAAAGACAATTTAAAAGTAGGACAAGCTTAGTCTTGCCTCTTTTTTTATTTACTTGCCGATGACATATTGCCATGGCGAACACCAACTCCTACGTTAATCTATCGGTAGGTAGGTACCTTATCAACGAAATCGTGGTTGGTATTGTTGAACCGAACTCCCGTATATGCAATTACAGAGGATTACCATCGCGGCATGTCATCTCTTCGCCACCGCTCGTTCTACCCTTCATGCCGTCTGTCTCGAACTATTCAACAGACCCTGTAAATATTTCGAAAAGGATTTCTTGTCCGTAGCCGTGGTCATGGCCCGTAGGAAATCATTTCCATCGGTACCGAGGCCGGGGAAAAGGGTGGACTGAAGATGTTGCAAAAACTTCTCTCCTGTCTTGAGGTATATGGCCTGCTCCAGCCCAGCGATCTCATGGAGTACCTGTCTAGCCTGGGCATCCGAAGACGGGTTAAACTGCTGGTCGCGTAGGACGTCCCAGCATACGGAATGAAACCTATCGATGAGGAACTGATCGAAACCAGGGATGACAGGCGACGGGGATCCAGCAGGGGCCGACGGGTTTGCCGAGATGTTGGCAACGTCCGGACCACCCCAGACACCGGCCATCTTCGCAAGCAAGCCGAACGATAGGCGGCTTGCCGGGAGATTTCCCGAGCTGGGACCAATATCCGTAGCTAATACGAGAATAGAGTTGATGAGGGATTCGAAAAAGCCCTGGTTTGCTTCGGATACAAGAACTCCCGCGAGGTCGTTGTTTAGAATGACAACGATAAAGGTTAAATACTCACGACGGAGCTCCGCCAGTTGTATCTCGTCGTCGGTGCCACTAATCGGCTCTGAAAGGCCTCCGAAGACTCTTTGCAACAAAGGCGTTAGTAGTTGATTGAGGACCTCGTAGATTTCCGTCTTGAAGCCATAGACAACTTGGTCTAGAAGGCGTAGGAACATGGCCATTTCATCCTTTGACGAGCTTCTAGATAGAAGTCCGTCAATCCACTGAGGGAGCTGCGGGAGCACAGCAGATCCCAACACGCCAAGCAGGCGCGAGAAGGCCGACCTGCAAGCAGTGCGGATTTCCGACGAGCTATTAAGTTCACCAAGTGCGATTAAGATAGCTTCAGCGGCCCGCGCAAACTCGTCGGATAGAGCCTTTGCCGGGGGTGGTCTCTGGTTCGCGGAATTCGCCCCAGGCGTCCAATCCGAAAACCCATGTGCCAACGTGCCCAGAGCCATAATGATGTGGTGAATCTGAAGTATAGCCTGCGCATCGCCAGCTCTGGCTCTAGGGAGATTCTGTTCCATGTCGGAAAATAAAGGGTCCATAACAGAGCGAGCATATAGCGCTTGCTTTTCGATGGGAGTCGAAGCCGTGGATGAAATACATCCGATTGCTTCAAAAAGATAAAGCTGGCTAGCGAAGATGGCGTCTGCTGAATTGTCCGTCTGGTCAGATGACATATCGTCGTCGGCATCTTCGCCTGGCACTTCCGCACTGATGGGGAGAAGATCCCCGATAGATTGGATGACGGTCTCGGCTACATTCCCTACTTGTGCTCTTAAATGCTTCACGAAGCGGTGGAAGAGGTACCATGAACGCGTGCGGATCCTAACATGTTCGTGGTGGACAAGGCGTACGAAATTCTCGAGAACTTGGCCTATCAGGGCACTTTGACTCTCAAAAAAGGCACAGTAACGAACACAGATTTCCATATAGTGCAATATAATTGCCGGATGTGGGAAATTTGCGATTCCTAGTTGAATATATGGTTAGCATAGTAATTTGACTTGGCATAAAGAATTTGACATACCGGATTGTACCATCTTGGTCATCATCAGAACGAGTCTCTCCGATGCAACTGGTGAGGCCTGGTTCTTGGCACCTAACCCCTGGTTAGGCATCGCAAGCTCACCAAACAGGAACATCTCATGCAGAGCCAAGTCAACATCTCTCCAATCCATCTGGGAGCCTCGTTCATCTAGAGTCTGGAAAGTGTTCGCAACCAGATTAGACAGAACTTCGACGTAGAGATTCTGATCCACAACTGCCACGGTCTTCTGGAGTACCTGAAGTCTCTTTCTCAGCTCCTGGAACTCAGCCTCGTCCGTCTGTTCGTCTTCACTTCCCCAAGACGACGTCTCGTCATACCGCATCTTCATGATAATGGCGTTCAAGATCGGCGGTAGCGTCTCAGAGAAGGACGCGGGGAGTTCGGAGAGCTTGCGGAAGTAGGCTAGAACGTCAGTCAGGGAGGGTATAACGGTAGAACAGATTTCGTCGTATTCGTCGGAGAAAAATCGTAATAGTAGAGGTATAAAATCGTGAAGTAACTGGTTTGATTTGGCTCTAGTGGTATCATCGGTCGATCGATCTTCTAAAACTCGGACGATATCGGACATGACAGTGTTGACTAATTTGGCGACGGCCTCGGCTAGATCAGTGTCATATTGAGGGGTTCCCTTGAATTCATTCAACGGAGGGCTAGCGATAAGTTGGGATATGATGTTCTGTAGGTTGAGGAACGAAATCATCTCCGTCTTGTCAGCCGGACGCATCTTCTTGCCGACGATCTCGGTGAAGGCCTCGACGGCGGCATCTCGGACTTTGTCTTCACCACCGGACTCGTTGGAACGACCGACTAGAGGTAGGATCAAGTTCAGCATGCCGTCATTGATAATAAGAGATATGTCGACCCAGCTGACCCATTTACCAATAACCTTAAGGGTCATCTCAACTATGCCGTCGTTCTGATTGCCATACTGGGCAAGAAGATCGTGCCACGACCGGGCTACCTTCCCGACGTCGCGTGCCCGTATCAGATCTTTCAGCTCGGTATGACTACGGGCCTGAGTATCCTGGCGCACAAGTAGGACATCGGCGATCTCGTCATGAATAGAGCCGAGGATACGCAGATAGAGGATAACACCGGCGACATTGTCGCGCTGACCACTCCCAGGGAGAGTTGTCAGAGCCAAGAAATCATCGATGAAGGTCTCCCAAGCTTGTTTATACAGAGAAACGAAGAGCAGAGTAAGAGTTTGAGTGAGTTTGTTCTGTAAGCTAGAGGAGTCTATCTGGGAAGGCTGGCTGGTGCCATAGGTAGATCGCACGTATTCTAAAAGGGCATCTCTAAGGCCGATTAAGCTCCCGGTGTCGAGCGACTGCACGTGGATGGCATTGTTGACTATCTCGAGGCTGACAAGTCGGACGACTTCAGAAGATCTCGGGGTTCTGGTGAAGAGGCTGACACAGATCTGCCAGGCTTGTGGATCGGTGCGTAACTGATGTAGGTAATCGAAGGCTTGACTCTTTAGGGCTTGGTCGGAGGTAGGATTCCATGCAATCTCGATGGCATTCTCGATCTAGATGAATAAGTTAACATTAGTCCCTGCAGAGATATAATAAAGACTACTAGGTATAAAGAGAGAGGATAAGTAAGGAAAGGGTAAATACCTGAGATTCCATCTTGTTAAGATGCTGGACCCAAACCCTTCAACTGTGCCCAAGCTATATCAAGTTCCAACTATGACAGACGACGATGATGATGTGGAAACTGCAGATTCATGCAGCATGCTGCTTGACCATGGTCGGGATGCAAGAGGTTACAAATGATGTTTAGCTTTCAAAGTATGCTTTTACTATGAGAGGTATGGGGTATGATGCAGTTCAAGAACAAATAGCGGTGATCGTTCAAAGTATGGAGATGAGGTTGATAGGTTGATAAAGTCGACAAGTATAAAGAGTCGGGTTGGTTTTTTTTAGGTTCGAAATTGGTATTAATTCAGTCATAAAAAAAAAACGACGGCATTCGTTGTGCCTGCCCGCATCCCACCTGTGCTGTTGCTGCAACTGCTCATCCCCCCACCTACTTGATTTAGCGCTAAAATCATTCTACACGTTAACTTTAATCGAAGCCAGGCAGGCAGGCGGTGAACTCGGTCATTTGCAAAATTCCAGCAGCTCCCCGCATTGGGTCTAAACACAAATGGTTTAAATACATAACTGCTTGCACTTATCAATTATAACAAGCATCGATATTGAATGTGAAAGGTGAAAAGCAAAAAGTAAAAATATCAATTGTGTATCAGTCATTCTAATTTTAGTTTATAGCATACTAATACACAAGATATCAGGATACGTATAATATATTCCAAGCAAATTCATATTCATATTGCTATTGCTATCTTTTCATTTTCTATAAATGTCCTATCTGTAAATTGGAAGACCTCCACGTGTCCTGCTCCGGATCAATGAAGCTTGACAGAACCGTTCAACCGCATGCGGCCCTACATCAATATGGCACACCGCTAGACCAAGGAATTATTCGAAATTAACCCTGTGGGAGCTAGTCGAGTCAGTTTATTTCTCACTTTCAAATATGCAACTGAACCTTCGAGAGTTATGAGTTTCATAGGACACAGTTAGGATGGGAAATGAGCTCTCAAACCCACTGCCCAGAGTGAATATGCGATAAAGCTACTCCAAATAAGAGACAGCAAGCCGGAAGCCCCCGGTATATCACACGGCAAGAATCGCTCCGAGTCACTGTATGACCCATCACCTGAGTTGACAGGCACCAAAGATGCCTGAAACTCGCTGCACGGTAATCCCCTCGAGTCAACATATCTATTGGTGATGGATGGCCGGACCATATCACCACGTGCATTTTTGGCGTAACAGTCCTAGGAATTATCATCTGGCTACCTAGGACCTAGGTAGTGTAACCTATCGTGCTAGATAGGATTCCGGCTCAGTTCTGTGCCATCCTGTCTCGGCATCTCTTGTATTGGTGTCTGTTCTCGGGAATTCTGGTTTATCAATTGATCGCCATTCATATTTAAACGGCCAGGTCTTCAACAGGCATCGAGTTTAGATCGCTAGCCGCCATATGCATTGACTTGTTCGATCACAAGGCATCTGCCTAGTGTTGAAGGGGTCGAATCAGGGTATGAGCGATATGAGCCACCCATTGTTGGTTATGAGACCCGTCATAAGGTAGGGTCGGAAGAACGATTCGATAGATCTCGTCAGAAATCGGCTTCAAAGTCTCGACTGTTCGGCTTATAGGTACGTAGGTTTAGGTCATCAAGGGAGAAAAAGCCCGTGGATCGACTAAGTTGTAAAGACCTGCATCAAGCTAGTCAAGGAAGCTAGGAAATGTTCGTTAGTGCCTAGTAGCAACAGGTTGATTACCGAAGCTCTTCTTTGGGGCCAACGAGGTCCACGACAATAACGACAGCAACTCAAGGGCTAAACCCGTCTTGACGACAAAGGCGATTAAATCGATGTGGCTCCAAAGCTGCTTTCAGACCAATAGACCAGTAGGCTTGCCATCACTTCTCATCGATCCAACTTCGGGACGTCGATACTTGAAGATATCACACCCGTCATGATATTTTTCAACATGCAGTCTTCTTTCGCCGAGACGCTAGATTTGCGATGCCAGTAGATCTCCAATAGTACCTAAGAATTCGCAAGTTTCCAAGGTCGTGATCGCTTTGGATAGTCTCGTACCCGAATTGTATCATTTGGCGATCGGCAGATTAGGTTCTCACCTAACCACGTTTCGAGACTTATGAATTCGTCAAAGCTTTGAGGGAATCGATATCGATCATGTCGCCATGGAACCAGGCTTGGCATAGGTATTTGAAAAGATGGGAACCGCCGTGACATAAATGAAAGAATGACGACCCATGAAAGGCGCTGATCAACGAACGGACTATCCGGGTGGGAAAAGGCGCAATAAGACCGAGATTTGCCCAAGTTTAATTAGGTACTGTTAGATCACGTTCTCCTTTTACTCCATGATCCACCAACCACACTTGCGAAAAGTAAGCTCTTCCAAGAACTGGGGACGATCCCGAACTCATCTAAGCGAGCACCAAATGGTCTGAGCACTCTGGTCGAGCACATGTCGAGAGACACGCAGACACGGCGCCATTCTAATTAAAGCCAAGCACGTTTCGCCTAGCAAAGACTTAGCTGGCGCCAACCGAAGGATTAGGTGCAACGGATGCAGATCGAGAAACATGACGACACCTTACATACATAGATTTTCCCCTTCGATGGATTTTCTTTAGTCTGAGCTCGCTCTCTTTTCATCCAAAAAGAGTCAAGTTAGAAATATCCTCTACCCCTCGATGTAAGACTTACTTAGGTAGCAAGGGATGGACATCACATAAAATATACGACAACGCCCTAATGAACTGATTACTCTACACTACTACACACATACGTACATACGTAGTACTAGGAATAAAAGTATTGGAATCTCGCAGGAGGAACATCTATGAACGGGAAGGTAATCAATCTATAGTCTTGGCAGAACACTTGACCCGATTTCTATCTCGGCTGGTTCTGTTCGGTAGGTGAAAAAAACTAAAAGTCTGTGGGCAACTTAGGACCCTCTAAGCTCCAGTGATTAATCCACATGGGTAGGATCGTCAGGGAGAAATTATCGAGGACTATCTTTTGCCAACTGCGCCATCTCCCCACCGTCTCGACAGTTGCCTAAACAAGTCAGTCACTTCTATGGTATTACCATGTAAATGAGCCATTGATCCAATGCCCAATGAAAGATGTTGAAGGCTGGACAACCTCAGGCAAGTTTGAGGCGAATTATCAGATGATAGCAAGGCGAGCGTCTAGCCTCCCCAGCGCCTGGTTCTTCAAGTCTATGTAATACTATCCCGGTGAAGGCGAACATTTGTGTTCCTGCATTAGTGCACATTTGCAACGCTGGGCTGCATTGGGATGCAGATTTGCCGCCACCGGATGGAGAGGCTTAGGAAAGGGAGAGACCCCCTGAGGAGCAAACATCGGACGAACGAGTCAGCGACGCGCCGTAGGAAAATCCACATTTTACTCTACATATTGTGCATAGTACGTATGTGTGTGTGCGTGTATGTAGCATTTAATATCAACGCTCTCAATATCTATTACCAACAGCTTTCTCCCTTTACCACCTACCACCACGAAACTTCCGGGAGCATCGGAAAAGGCGCATGTACGTACCCGTAGTTTAGCTGGGACCGAGTCTGCAAGTGCCCGAGTTTACGCGTATGCTTCTTTCACTTCTTCTACATAGTACTCGAAAAAAAGCCAGGAGTGCTGGAGTAATTACAAAGCCTGCGATGCCTTTTCCACTTTCTTTTCTAGGATATTCTATTGTAGGTAATTCTTTCATATGTACTCGAAACAGCTAGTTCCGTTAAAACTCTAGGCTCATTTTCCTCACAATACATGACAGGATGTCATCATTTTACACCATCAATGCTTGTTTGCTGGTGAGGCAGTGAGGTTCCTCAGAGCCAATCTGATCCTCCAAATGTGCTTTCTCGGTGGTACTTAGCTCCGCTATATTTTAGATCCTGGGCCAGTTTATAAGTGGCTATGATTGTCATCTTTTGCGGAGAATTACCCCTGCGAGAATCCGCCGCCTACGAATCAGCCATCGATCTATCCATCACCTTCACCTTTTGGTTAGGTTCCTGGGTCGCTGAAACGCTGAGACGATGGCGTCTTGCATGGCTATTGTACTACCTCGAGCTGCTAGAGGGAGAAAGAGAGGCCAACCAGAAGCCAAAATTAGTAGTGTAGGTAGATACTATTCTAAAGAGAAAGTTTTTTTTTATTGTTTGATGGTATTATTATTGTTTTATTTTAGGGGACCTCTAGGGTTCTATGTCACCTCATCTGCCCATTCAGAGACCGGCTCTTGTCCCTCCTCACAAAGGACCTTTTCCCCTACCCCTAGCCCTTCTCGAAGCCTCAAAGGCAACCGAGGCCGCCACTAAAGGAAAAGGGTTCCGTTGTCAAATTAGTTCTCAAGCCGAGTGGAGCGGATTTCCATTGCCATTTCGACATACCCCAGTTGTCTATAACGTCTCCCTAACCCACAACCTCCACCGCCGATGTGCTTCTCTAAACCCCCCTGGACACGCTAGCTCAGAGGCCCATGGAGGTTCCTATTCTGTTTAATTTCCCAACCTACGAGGATCGTCCCCTTTCGGGAAATCCTTTGTGCTCGTCATCCTATTAATACTCGACCGCCTCTCCATCATGTCCACATCTTCTCTTTTTTCCTTCTCCAGCCAAAAAGCCATCACCGCAACTTCAGTCACTTGACTCAGCTTTGACTTCGGTCGTCCACTCTTTCACAAACGCTATAAGCTTGCAGCTTTATCACATTCTTTTTCTCACTTCCAAACCAACAAACAAACCACTTGTTCGTTTCTACGTCCAATATCAAAATCAACAATCTTCAAGATGCGTTTCACTGGAGCTGTTCTCTTCGCTGGCGCCGCCATGGCCGGTAGCACCATTTACTCGACCGACTTCGTGACCATCACCTCGTGTGCTGCCACCGTCACCGACTGCCCGGCCAGGTCCACCGTCACCTCCAGCACCATCTACCCGGTGTCCAGCGGTGTCGTGTCCAGCGCCGTCACCAGCGCCATCCCCGCCCCCAGCAGCTCTGCTCCCAGCAACGGCACCGTCCCCGGTTACCCTACCGGCCCTGCCGCCTCTGCGAGCGTTCCTGTCCCGGTCAGCTCTGCTTCCGAGACCTCTCCCGCTAGCGTTCCTTCGGCGTCTGCTCCCTACCCCACCACCGTCAGCACCAAGGTCCCTGAGCAGCCCAGCTACGCCACCTCGGTGATCCCCGTCACCTACACCACCTGCGTGCCCACCACCGCCGTCAGCTACTCGACCATCATCATGAGCCCCTCTGCCCCCGCCGGCACTGGTGCTCCCAGCGTCCCCGGTGCTCCCGGTGTCTACCCCACCGGCTCGTACACTGCCTCGTAAGTGGATCTGCGAATATTGCTCTCTGTATCTGAATCCACGTGGCTAACAAACTACGCAGCAACCCTGTCTCTTCCACCTACCCCACTGGAAGCCCGATCCCCACCGCCGGTGCCTCGACCGTCGCCGGCTCTGGCCTCTTCGCGGCGGCCGTCGGTGTCGCTGCCCTCTTCTTCGCTTAAGCGACCACTCTTGGTTTTCTGTGTTAATGATTCAAAGCCGAGAAGGCAATTGGCAATATGAGGCGTGAACTAAACGGTTCGGTTGCATATGTACTTAATTCCTAATTGTATTTATGGCCTCGGATGCCTTATGACAACGACCTCGTTCGGAGTTCATATCTGCAAGTCTTAAACCCTTAAAACTAATACCTACTGCTTTCTCTATCGATCGTGAATGTCGCTTTTCTCGTAGTATCAACTACCTAGTCGGATATCTGGTTAGGGTGTTTGATTAGGCGTTCGCGCTTGTAGATCGCCAAGGTATTTTACCCCTTGGGTGCGTAATTTCCGATCCTTGTCTAGGATCATCGTGGCTTGGGAACGCGCGGTTATCCCCAGTGTGACCGGGAAATTAGAAGCTACGGTAGCCATCCTCATTGGCTGTCGAGTTTCCGAGTCGGTTTGCGAACATTTGCGAGTAACGTCGCACGCTACGCCGCGGGCAAATCTTCAGGTCCTGTAACCAACGTTTGCGTACCTTCTGGATTGCAGAGATTTACCTAGCAGCCTAATATCGGTCTTGATACATACAATAATGACAGGAATTGACTCCAAACTCCCGTCGCTCTCACATGCCCAGTCTCTTCATATATGTTAACAGCTGACAGATGGGAGTATTGAGTAACCAATCGCCTCCTCTCGGCGATCTTCGGGGCTTCATAAGCTTACAACAGCTTCTCATCGCTTTCTTTCTTTTTATTCGTTTATTTCGGTTGCACTTTAATTGCCACAGTAGTATCATATCAAGCCCCTTTCTTCATTTAGAAACCAATCCTAAGTAATATACGAAGACTTCCAATGACATGAACAAACCTGAGTATCTGCCTATGCAAGCGCTTTCCTAGCCATCATGTTAGGATCGAATAGGCACGATCGTGCATCCAAGTTCATTTGACTTGAAATAATTATCGCAAATATCCGATTTTCACCAGGCGGAAGACTTATGTCGAAGGTTTCCATATTTTATTCCATCGTTATAATTTAACATAACTCAACGCAAGATATATTTCCTGATTAATAGGTGATCGTTCCTTGAGAAATGCTCACACCCCTCTGTCCGAAGGAAAAGAAGCATTCACTCTTTCCAATTCCCCGTTTGTGCGAAAACCATCTCAGTATACATCACATCTAGAATATTTCTATTGATGTTATTAGACGTGTACCAATAGAGAAGCGATCTCTAGGGATCTCAATATTCAGCTGGTTTTACCGGTCCAGCTCTACAATTATCGTTCCTCAATCGAAAGATCGTAAATTCCGAAACCCGCGGCAAGTTTTCACCTGTAGACGTACATACCGCACGTGTCAGGAAACGCGAGCACTACAGCTTCAGCCCTACCCATCCCATCGTCAGACCCTAATCGCTGGTGCTAGGTCAGCCTCATAAATATTCCTACAATGCCAAGGCCTACGGCCGTAACAAGATTTAGGGATATCTGACATATAAGATGTTTTCGCATTCGCATACCTCTGAACAATTCCATACGCTATCTGGTGGTCCGCAGAGTCCTTGGCACACCACAAACATACCATCTCACCTACATGATAGTTGTGGTTGCTAAGCGAATGCGAGGTTGTCAATCCTCTGATTGGTCACATTATCTACAGCTAGCATATGTCGAGCCCTCTGCATGCGTATAGCTAGCGACGACATCTATAGGCATCACTTATGGTCTGCTAAGATTGATATTATTGATATTATAAGTCTATTAAAACTAGATCGCGTATCTACAGAAGTAAGTGGTTATGCCCTACGCCTTTTGAAACCCGCGGGATGACGAGTAAAGCGTTTAATTTTATTTAACCTCGTAAAGCGGACAATAATACGAAATCCGTTAACCCGCTTTTTTAATTAAGATATTAAAATATATATAATAAAAAATATATAATATATAATAAAAACATATTATATTAAAAAAAATATAAAAAATTATAATATTAAAAAACGTTATAACGTTTAATAAATTATAATATATAAATTATTATAAATCGAAAACCCGGAATGTTAATTAAAATAAAAATTAACGCGAAGCTTATATTATAATTTTAAACGTGATAAACATAAGTTTTTATAATAAAATTATTTTTAAATTTAAATAAATTATTAAAATATTAATTAATTTAATTTATATTTTTAAATATAAATATTATAACTTTAAAAATAAAAGGTTATTATTTTTTTTTTTTTTATTAATAAAAATAACCTTATTTTTAACCTTATATAATATAAGTTTATTATTATTAATAAAAATCGTTATATAAGTTTTTTAAAATTTAATATAACTTTTAATATTAATTAATAAATAATAATCGTTAAATTTAAATTTATATTATTTTTTTTTATATTACGATTTTTTTAATAAAAGTTTATTAAAAATGATAATTAAAATATAATTATAAATATTATTAAACTTATAAAATAATTATTTTTAAAAAACATTATTAAAGTTAAAACGAATAATTAAAATAACATTATAAAAAATTATATAAAAAAGTTTAATGAAAATTATTATTATTAAAAAAATTTATTAAAGAAATTAATAAACGATTAAAAATTAATAAACACATTAATTATTACCTTCGATTTAAACGAGGCTTTAAAAAGTTTTATAAAAAAATTATAAAAAAATATTAATTATTAAATTTATTTAATAATAATATGAACTTTTTTTATAATATATTAAAAAAGTATAAAAATGTCGAAAGTAATTATAACGAGGAATTTATTTGTAAAAAATATTTAATAATTAATTATTATAAAGCATTTTTAAATCGTTTAAAAGTGAAAAAAATAAAAATACGGTAATTTAAAAAAAATTAAATTATAAGTTTAATATGTAATTAATGTAATTTAATTATTTATATATAATATTTTTATTATACGGTATATTTTAAAATTAAAGTTTAATAAATTTTATTAATTATTATTTAATAAAATGCTTTAAAATCGTAACCATTAATTCCGGATTTTAATCACTTCGACGTTATATTATTATTTTAATTACCACCTTTTTATATATCGTCACGTTAATTTATTATAAATTTTCATAAACTTTTTATTTTTATGAAACTTTTTATTAACGACGAAGTTAAACTTTTTTTTCGGCATGTTAATATTTATTATTTTATTTATTTTAATTAAAATTTATTATTAAGTTTATAAATATTTAATAATGGTTTTTTTTATTTTATTATATATTATATTTATTATGTTATAATTAAAAATATTTAAATTAAAAATAAAAGGCGGGATTATTTTTATAATAACCGTTTAATACGAAATATGCTATTTTTATTTAAATTTATTAATATTAATTAATTTATTATTAAAATATCCACCGATAATATATTATTAATTAATTAATATTATTTCTATGTTTTGAATTATTTTAATGGTAAATTATAATTATAATATTTTTATTTTTTTATTAAATAATAATAATAATTTATAAATTAATATTTTATTATTTTAAATTTCGAATATTAAAATTTCCTTAAAATCATTTTAAAGAAATAAAGCTCGCTTTAATTTAAAAACGTTAACGATTTATTTAAAAAATTATTTTTAAATACTTTTAATAAATTATTTAATATAATTAATTTTAAAAATTTTTTTAATTTTTTTTTAATTATTATTTATTATAACGAATTTTATCGTATTATTAAAACGTTATGTAAGTTATAATTTTATTATATTATTCCGATCGTTAATAAAAAATAATTTAAGAAAAATTATATGCGTAAATATATAAAAACTTATTAATAAAATAACCTTTTTAATGGTTATTATAATATTATCCTTTTTTATATAAATATTTATAAGTTTTTTAACATTAATATTTTTATTTTTATTTTAAAAGCGGACTTTATTTTTTAAAGTAATAAAAATAAATTATATATATATATATTTATAATTTTAAGTAAATTAAATTAATACGATTTAAAAATAATTAATCGGTATTATAATTAATTATATTTTTTTTTAAAAAGGATTTCTTTGGAATATTTCTTTATTTATTTTACGTAATTAATATTCATTAAAACGATTTTATTATTCTTTAATAATTTTAATAAAATTTATAATTTTAATATATTTAAAGAAATGGGTTATAATTACGAAAAAATTAAAATGGAAATAATTAATAACTTCTTTTAACCATGAAGTGGGAATTAATTATATAATATGATTAAAACGAAGCATATTTATTTTAAAACATAAAAAAATAAAAGATTATTAAAAAATGAGGTTAATAATGATATTTTTTTTTTAATTTTTTTAATTTAATTTATTATAACGATTATTTTAAAAATATATATAATTAATATAATTTTAATAATAACGGTTATAATAATAGCGATAATAAATCGATTTAACCTTAAAAATGAATATAATTTTTATTAAGAATTAATTATTACACCGTTAAAAAAATTAAAAATATGAAATATAAGTTTATTATTAATAATGATAATTTTAAAACCGATTTATTATATATGCGTAATATTAAAAATCGAATAAATAACTTAAATGTAAATAACATAATTAAAATATAAATCATTTCGTTTAAATTAAATAAAATTAATAAAAAAGCTTTAAATAAATTAATTCGATAACTTTTTATATTATATAATAATTAAATAATTAATATTTTTTTTTTATAATTAAATAATAAATGGATTTTAAATGGGTTTTATAATAAGTTTAATTAATTATTTATAATTAATTAAAAAAATATATAATAAATAATTTAACGTGTTAAATATATTTAAGTATAATAAAATTAATTAAATAATGGTTTAATTAAAATATTTTAATAAATAATATATATATATAAATTTATATAAAATTATAATATATAATATATACGTATATACATAGAATGGTAATAAATAAATAAAATTTAATAAATATTAAAGTAAATATAAAGTTATTATTATAAGAAATAATAATAAAAAAAGAAAATGGTTAATTATAAAGTGTAATATAAAAAGTATTTTTATGTGCACGTAATTTATGTAAATAAACATATACCGATTAAATCGGGATTAATGGTAAATATATAATAATATTTAAAATAATTACATTAACATATAATTAATTTAATTAATTTAATTTAATAAACCTAATTTTATTTAAATAAAATAAAATTAATTTAATTTAATAAAGCCATCGTAAATTAAATTAATATAATATAATATATTAATTATAAAGTTTTAATAAACATTAAATTCCATTATTAATAATTATTAAAGATTATTATTAAATTTAATGGTAATATTAATAAATATTAATAAAAAACTTTTATAACAATTATTATAATAAATGAATATATATGGCGTTAATAAAATTTTATTTTTAAATATAATAAATATTATAATTACACACATAATTATTTTTATTAAATAAAATAAAATATATTATTATAATGGTAAAATTTTTCTTATTATTTATATATATATAATTATTATAATAACTATATTATTAATTATAAAACTTAATTCAAATAAAACATAAAATTATTATATATTTTTAAATATAAAAATAATAATAATAAAAACATTTAAACTTTATATATTATAAATAACTTCATACATTATAAAATATATATTAAAATAAAACCTTAAATTCAAAGAATTAATTAATATATATTATAACATTATTAACATTATAATTCGTAGGTTATTTATAAAAATAATTTAAATTATATAATTTAAACTTTTTAATTTTATTATTATTTTAAATTAACATTTTAATTATTATTAAAATTATTACTTTTATACGCGTTTTTAATTAACGATAATATTTTTTTAAATACATTTTTAAATAATTTATTTTTTTAATAAATATGTAATTTAAATTAATAATACCTTTATAACACCTTTAATTTAAAGGCCTTAAATTTAATATTAAATTTTTATTTAAATCAACGATAACCTATTTAAATTAACGATAACCCATTTAAATTAATAATAACCCATTTAATTTAATTATAATTTATTTAAATTAATTATAATTTATTTAAATTAATTATAACTTATTTAAATTAATAATAACCCTTGTAATACCTTTAAATTAAATTAAATTTTTATTTAAACGAATTAAAAAATAATAAGGTTAAATAAATAAATAATAATAAGCTTGTGGTGTAAATTAAAAGGTGGCTTAATTTCGTAAAAGTTAATAATAACGATATAAATGGAAATAATTTCATATAAAATAAGATTATTAATATAATATAAAAGACTTTTACATTTAATACATTATAATTAATTTAATTTAATTAATTATTTTATAAATTAATTACATTAAAACCTTAATTAAATTAATGTAATTATTCCGAACATTAAACTTAATATTATTATAATATTAAATTATTAATAATTATTTACCATTGAAAGTTAATTTTATTCCTTAAATAATACCATTTTATTATTATTTTATTTAAGATTAATATAAATTACTTTATTACCATATAATATTTAATAAAATTAAATTAATTAATAAAAATAAGGTAAGATTTAATAAATTAACATTTTTATATAAACATACATTTGTTATTAATAATTATTTAATTTAATAAAAAGCCCTTTTTAAGAATAAAATCATTATATATTATTAAATTTCATAATAAACTTATTAATGGTTTTTAAACTTTATTAACGGTTTTATTAAATAAAGTTATAAAAATATATTAATAACATAAATTAAATTTTTTATTATATTATTTTTCATTATAATAAAATCCTTTTTAATAAAAGTTAATAAATAATGGCTTTAAAAATAATATATTAATCTTTAATTAACTTATTTAACAATATATTTAATTAATAAAAAAAGGGAAAAATAAACCCCGTAAAAACTTAAAAATAAATACGTTAAAGTTATTAATAAAGAAACTTTATAATAAACCCCTTAAAACCTTATAACCGAAGAAACCTTATAAGAAATCATTTAAAAATCTTTAATTAATAATTAATAAATAAATTAATTTAACTTTATTAACACATGAAATAATAAAAACACGGGAAGATTTTTCGTAAATAAAAAGTTTAATTAAAAAATAATAAATAATTAAATAATTTTAATTTACTTATAAATTAAACTTAAAACCTTAAAAAAATAACATATTATAATTAATTAATTTAAATAACCCATTTAGTAATACCATAAAAATTATTAAAAAAATAAAGGTTAAAAAAGAAAAATATAAGAAATAACATTATAAAATAAATTATAAATAATATATAAAAAAAAGAAACGTTTTAAAAGTTAATAATATATAAATACTTACCGATGAATTAAATTATTTAATGTATATAAATAATTAATATAATTACATTAATTTAAAATTTACATTAATATATAATTATAAAACTTATAAATTAAAATTATACCATTTTAATATAAATTAAACATTTTTAAATATATTCATTCGTTTTTATATTTTAAAAAAATAATTAATTTTATAAGAATATAAAAAATTATATCCATTTTTATTATAATAAAATTTAATATAAAGTTATTAATATGGTCGTTATTAACGATATTAATAATAAATGATAATAATTTAAGGGTTAAATTTTAATATAATTTATTAAAACGTTTTAATTTCCGTCCCTTATAAAGTTCTTTATTAATGTTATTTTTAAATTTTAATTTATTTAAATATTTTTTATTAAAAAAATATATTATTCGTTTTTTAAAAATAAAATAATATCGATGTTTATTATTATCGCGAGTAAATATAAATCGTTTTTTACTTTAGGAATTAAATTAATCTTCCTTTTTAAGAAAGCAAATTTAAGAAAATGATTAAATAAAATTAATGGTTAATTTTAAAGTTTCGTTTAATTTCCTTGGTTAATGGACGAGGATTTTAATAAATTCGTGTTTAAACTTGAAAATTTATAACGTTATATTACTTAATAAGGATTAAGCGAAATATGCGAAAAAGAATTTACATTTAATATTATAAAATGATTAATATATACGGTTATAATATAAAGCTTTTTATTTAAAGAAATATTAAAGTTATAAATAAAATATGTAAATTATTAATTTATATTTGCTTTTTTACCGTTTAAAAATGATGATAAGTTTTTTAAAATTAAATATTTTATAAATATCGAAACGAAGAAATATAATATTATTTATTTCGTTTATTTTAAGGAAAATTATTAAATTAAACAAGTATTAATTTATTTTATTATTAATAAATTAAAAGTCTTTAACCTTAAGAATTATATATGTTTATTTAATAATATAATAAGTTTATAAAATTTAATAATTTTTATTATAAATATAAATAATTTTACAAAACGACTTTAATAATATACGTTGCTTAAATAATGGAATAAAATAAATATTAATTAAAACTTATAAAAAAAGCAAATAACCGTAAGGGAATATTTAATGGTTAAAGTTAATAATAATAAAATAAAGTTTTATAATATATTAATATTAAAAAATTAACTTTTAATATTATTTAACTTATTATTAAAATTTAATTAAATATAAAAATAATATGTTTTTTTATAAAGAATTTTATTAATAAAGTGCGTAATTATTAATATAATAAAATTAAAAGATGTGGTTAAATAAATATATGGCGTATTTTTAATAATATAAGTTTTATTAATTATATTTTTACTTCGTAACCAAATATTGTTAATTATAATGTAATAAGTGTAATATATTAAATCGTAATTAACATTATCATTATTTAAAATAAAGAAATGTAATAACGTTTTATAAAAATTAAAGTAAATAAAATGGTAAATATTAACGTTAAAAAGGGAAATGTTATTTAAGGGGTTTATAAGAATTAATATAAATGGTTTAAATGTTTATTTTAACTTTATATTAAATAAAATTAAACCATTAATTATAATAAAAATAATAATTTAATTATAAGAAATTATAATATAAAATTAAAATTAAAATTAATTTAAAATAAGAAATTAATGGTTTTAAAGTGAATTTAATTAATTAAAACGTATAAAAATTAAAAGGATTTATACACAAGCATAATATTATGTAAAGGTTAAATAATAAAGCATTAAAAATATTTTAAATTATATGGAAATTTAAATGTAAAAAAAAATACCTTTAATACGTAAAAATAATTAATATTATAAATTTAATGTTACTTTTTAATATTATTATATAAAAGCGTTATTATTTAAGTTATACCCCATTATAAAATCATTTTACCAAATTTAAAAACCCGGGTTTTTTATTATTTACTTTATTATAATTTCATAAATATGCTTTTAAGTAATATATAATTAATATTATTAAAATGTTAAACTTTAATTACATTGAGTAAAATTGGTTGTATTTGATTTAATTAAATATTATAAAAGTTATAAGCGTTTAAAGTTTAAAAATAATTATAATGTTTATTATAATGGGTTTTTAAGTACCATTTATTTAATCGAATATTTAATTTATAAATAATAATTTAATTTTTATATCTTTTTTATATATATCTTTTAATATCTTAATAAATAATATGAATATAAAGTTTAAAACAAATTTATTCGATTTAAAATTTAATTTTAATTTTTATAAAAAAGCTTTTAAAATTTTATCGATTTAATTTGTAAAAATATTAAAGAAAATATATATAAAAATTATATATTATAAAAGAATTAATATATCTCGTTTAATTCTTCCCCGATTTTAATGTAATTAATTCCATTTATTATAGAACGTTTTTAATTATCGAATGAGTATATTTATATAATGGTGGTTATAATGGTGGTAAAGTTATTAAAAAATGGAAATTGAAAAACTTAAGTTTTTAAATTTTAAAAATAAAAATTATTTAAAATCATGTGATATAACTTAAATAATAAAAAAAACATAGCCCGGTTACTTGGATAAGAACGCTTTATTTTATATATTATTTTAATTTAATAATATTTTTATTGGATTTTAAGCTGGTTTTTTTAATTAATTAAAATCTTTATTAATAAGCATGGGTTAACTTAAAAGACTTTGCCATTTATATAAATTTATATGTATTTTATTATATTAATTTATTTCATATATATACTTATTTATAAATTTAAATAACTTTATTAATATTTAATGTAAAAAAAGATAATTTATATTATTTAATAAATAATCCAAAGGTGTATTAAATGAATTAAATTACATTATTAATAAACGATTATTAATAAAAATATATTAAAATATATATAAAGTATTAATATTAAAACGTTTTAAGGGTATTATATAAGATTAATTCATTATAATAACATTAAGAATTATAATATAATAACTTTTTATATATAAAATATAACGTATATTTTATTAAAACTTATATGTATAAAAACGTTTAATTAAAAGTTATATAATGATATAAATTTAATAATTTAAAATGTATTAAAAAAGAAGTTATTTAATATTAACTTTTAATGGTTATGTGGTTTATTAATATAATTATTAATTAAGTTAAAGTTAAGGTTACATAAAATTGGTTTAAAATTAATTTAAGATTAATTTTAATTAAAATATTAATTTAAACTTATATTTAAATTAAATTAAAATTAAACTTTAAAATATTAAAGTTTTTTAAATTTAATAATTTTAACATGTTATTTTTTTAAATTTAAGCCCTTTTAAAAGTGGTTGGAATTATAAGCTTAATAATTTAATATAATTATTAAATGATTAATTTTATAATTATAAGGTTTCTTTTATTAAGCTTATTAACGTTATTTTTTATATGTTATTTTATTTCTTTTTTTTAATTACATTTTTAATTTATTTTTTCACCCCATTTTTATTAAATTACCACCGTATGATTAACTTAATATCACGGGTAAACTTACTTCGAAAAATCATTAAAATATTTATTTTAATTTTAATTAATAAAGTTATTAATAACACTTTATCATGTTATAAATTTTTTAATATATTATAAAAAATAAGTAATTATAACTTTTTATTTTCAAACTTATCACGATAAACTTAATTATAATGAAAAGGCGTTTTCGTTATTTTTACCTTTTAGAAATAAAACTTTTTTAAACCGTAAATTTTAAAAAGCTTTGTAATTTAAGAAATGAAGGTAATTTAACCTTTATAAAAAAACTTCATTTAATTAAAAACATTATGAAAAAGTTAATTATTCGATAATAACTTACCTTAATACTTTTTAACGTATTATATTTATTAAAAAACTTTATTTCTTTTTTTTAAAAAATTATTTTTGAATTTTTTATTATATTTATGTGGTTAAAGTCCTTTAATTTAAACTAAGGCAAGGTAATGGATAAGTAATTAATTAAAATAAATTTATTATTAAAAAATTTTATATAATTATTATTTAATAAACTTAAAGAAATCTTAATAAATTAAAAGAATTTTACGTTAAAATTTTTATTTTTTATTATTAAAATATTATATAACGACGATATGTTTAAAATGAATGATAACATTAAATTTATTAAAATATAAACAACTTTAAAAAATTATCGTAATATTATTTCCTAACTTACGTTTTAAGTCTTAAGGTTTAAAAAAAATAATATTTTTTTTTAAAAAAAACTTCGTAATATATCGAATAATGTTATAAAGGTCTTTAAATATATTAAATCTTTGTATTTATATCCTTTATTATTACGTATGGAATTTAATTATATATGTTTACTTATATAAGGTTATTAATGGGAACATTTAAAAAAAAATAAAAACAAGGTTAAATTAAATAAAAAATGAGGTGACTTGTTAAACGTGATGGATATGAAAAGTATAAAGGCCGTAAATGGAAAAAAAAAAGAAAATAAAGGTGATAATAAAATGGGGATTCCTTTTATAAAGGATAATATTTAAAAAATCTTTAAAATAATTTTATTAAATATTACCATATATTTTAAAAAAAGTATAAAATATAAGTATATTAATAATTTATTTATTAATTATTAAACCATTTTTATAACATTTAACTCATTATTAAGATTTCCCACCTTAACATTTAATATATTTTTTAAGTATCCATGTACTTTTTTATAAAATTATTTAATTATTAAATTAATAATAATTTAAATTAATAATACATTTAATTACCTTTTTTTTATATTTAAATATAAGGGTTATAATATTATTTAAATTAATACTTTATAAATGGTTACGAATTAATGTATAATGGGATATATTACTTACTTTAATATAATTAAAAAGTTTAACGATTTAATGGTATAATTAAATTAATTTATTTTAATTATTATTACTTTTAATATTATTATGAATAACTTTAAAACGCAGCTTTATATATTATAATAAAAATATAAAAAAAGTTATGAAAGGTTTATCATTTACTTAATTAATAATTTTTTTTTTCGGAAAAAAAAAAATTATTTAAACTTACATATATATATTTTTAATATTTTTCAATGGGCGATGGATAAACGAATATTATTTATAAACTTTATTAAAGATAAGTATAATAATTTAAATTAAGCGGAAGTAATGGATATAAAACCAACGATGTTAAAATATATATTAAATATAAAGTATATAATAAATATAAATTATATGGTAATAAATAAAATGTTATTATTTCATTATTTATTAAGGGATAAAAAATTTATTTTTTAAAAAGCTTTAATAAATTTATTAAATCGAATATAAAAGCCGGTGAAGAAAAGTAAAAAAAAAAATTAACATAAGTTTCATAAAAATTAATCTTAATTTATTTTAAATAAATTATTCGATTTTTATTACCATTAATAATTAATTCCTTTATTTTTTTTTTCCTTTAAAAGGATATTAATTAATAGGATTTTTTAACATATATTATACATTTATGTATTAAGCCATTTTAAAGGTAATTAATTAAATGCATTGTTTTAGGGTAAGTTTTTTCAATTAATTAAATAATAAATTTCAACTTTTAAGGTGGCCCATTTATAAAAAGGTGGTTTTTAATAAAATTTAATTTTTTAAAAACGAAAAGCTTGTTAAAAATTAGCTTTTACGCATGGATTAAATGGGCGGGCAAAAATGATTATTTAAAGTAATTATATAATTAACTTAATATATGTAAAAAAGATCCTTAATTTAAATAATTAAATAATTTTTAAAAAAATGGTTAAAGCGTTAAAAAGATAATTATAAATGGTTATAAGTAATTAAATAAATAATAAAATAAATAATTCGTTAAAAAGGTTTAATAAGTAATTATATGGGTGGTTTAAGGGGTGGTTTAAAAGGTAATTTAAGGGATAATTTAAAGGGTGGTTTAAAGGAAGTTAATGGTGAGTAATTTCATTTTATGAAAAAAGAAATAAAAGTGGGAAATTGGGGAATTAAACCATTAACCTTTGATTAAACTTAAAATATTATGTCATTTAAATGGGTGGTTTTACATTAAAAATAATTAAATATATTTTTATCCTTTAATTTATATTAAAGCCGTTTACTTTTAACGAGAAAGCGTTTTTAAAGTTATAATTTAAAGAAAATTAATTAAAAAAAATGAATAAGCGGATATAATGTAATTTTATATTATTTTAATAATTATTTTTATCTTAAATTAAAGCTTTTTTACACCGGTTATATATATTTAAAAATTAATTTATAAAAATCGATATTAAATTTACATTATTAAATAATTATTATTTATTAATATATGTTTATAACGTTATTTATAAGTAATAAAATCGAGAAAACTTGTTTTATTTTATTATTTAATAATAAATTTAAATTAATGGATAATATTTATTAAAGTTTAATACTTATAATTATTTATATATATAATTATAAATTTAATTATTTTTTTTTAATATTTATAATTTTCTTTTTAATTAATTTATTAATTTTATTAATTATA